>JARHVA010007230.1:167500-192500 GCA_037957365.1 Torreya grandis | reverse complement strand
ATGAAACAATAATAGTAACTAGTTCTTCTTAATATACTAAGAATTTTTTCACCCCATTCAAATTACACTTAGTTAGTGATGATGAGATGCACATTCATTTGCATATTTTAGACTGAAATAATTTTTTCACTATTTTATTATAGTCTTCAATTGTTTATTAAGTGTAAAAGGGTGTTTTTTTTTTGGTTTATTTTAGTCTTCAATTATTTATTAAGTACAAGCAAGGGAAAAATGCACCTTTGTTTGCATTTTATATGGTTACTAATATAAAATTAACTTAATAATATTCATGTATGCTTGAACTTTGCCATTATTTTATTCATTTAAACTTATAGTTTTAAGAGAATTTTTATGTAGCTTATGTCCACTATGCAAATTTTTCATCTTTTTTTCATAGTATCCAATTAGAAAGTAAATACAAACCCAACATCATAAATGAATATTTTGTTATCCAATAGAATATATAATAATTATGTATGGTTCCATAGTACCACCGAACACAATAATGAAAGCACTATAAAAATGTACATATATGTTTTGTAGTTGCAATTGTTTGTGCATCTATTGTTACACAATTATATTTTTTTAGTAAGCTTAGAAAGATATATGAAAAATGTAATGAATTTATTTTTTCCAAACACAATATTCTAAATATATATGAATTAATTTCATAAGTTTTTGATATCTTCATGAATGCTACATCTTTCTTTTAGGTTATCACATGGATTTATTATTTTCCTAAAAAGAAGCAGGATTGATGATAATTTTAGGAGCTGGATCTTCCCTAAATCAGAATGTTAATGATTTTTGATTAATTATTAAATTTTTTATTTATGTATGGTAAATTTATTAACAAATATGAATATCATGTCATAAGGGTTTCATAGTGCATTTATTGGTTTCAAATTCCTATGGCTTAGCTTTGTCAATTTATGAATTTTATATGACTTGTCTCTTATACAACTTTATTGGGTTCATATACTCTTATGACATATTATGATAGATATATATATTATATTTAATTTCTTTGATAATGGGAATAATCTAAGGAATTAATTTTGTAATTGTTGTGTGCCATGATACATTAAGTTATAACATGTCATAGTGCCTTGGGATTATACTAGATATTTAATGTCTATGGTACAATGAAATGTGGTAAATATTTTAGTTGGTTGTTGAGAATTAGTGTAAGTTGGTGGGTCTTGAAACTATATAAACATAGTCCTACACTTAATCATGGTGTGTCTTGTATATGAATAATAGATTTGTATAGATGATTAGAGCTAAGGATATTCTAGGTAATTATTCTAATAAAGAGAAAAAACTACACAACTCACAAGTTATAAAGCACATCTCTTCAGATATATTTTTTTAATACATCTTATTTTAAACAATAAATTAATTTATTATTATCTTGTGTACATTTTTTAAGTTTTGTGTTGAAATATAATAAAAATTTGAGTTATGTTAATGATTTTTAATACATAGTATATTATGTATTCTAAGGGATATATGGTCTAAGACATCTCTTAGTTGAGAACCATAATATTATCTTCCTCCTTTAGTATTAGATAATGTTGTGTGTGTGTGTGTGTGTGTGTGTGTGTGTGTCTATATATATATATATATATATATATATATATATATATATATATATATATATATATATATATATATATATATATATATATATATATATATATATATATATATGAGTTTGGGTAGAAAGTAGTTGTAGACATCTTCTAATAAGAATTTTAGGTAGGAGGTATGTAGAAGGAAATCAAGAATAATCAAAGGATTTATATTTATAAGTAAATGGAATAATGAGGAGTTATAGCTGAAATAATTCCAAGAGTGTCTCAATAATTAAGACTTTTATATCTATCACTATTGATGATATATATGTAAGACTATGTAGAAATATTGTAGTAATAGATGGTGAAAGATACACTGAGTTCATTGAATAAGTGCCTAAGAAATGGGTCGTAGAAGAATAGGTTAGTGAACATGAATATCATTTGTTTTAATATGTTGTAAGAGTTATTAATAAATAAATAAATTACACCAAAAGTTAATTTAAAAGAATTAGTTTTTGAGGGTTCATTGAATGGATCACTAAATTAGAAAAGCATTTTGAGTATGAGAATAAGTAAAATTGTAAAGGAGTTATGTTTTTCAATCCAAATTTTAAATGTCACAAATCATTATGGAGGGAACCTATTCAATCTAAAATATTTCATAAATGAAAAGACAATAGTAAGACTTATAATAGATTCATCCCAAATTTAAACACTAAACTCATTTCTTTAGATTATAACATGAGATTATTCAAGAAGCTTCAAAACTTTATATTCAGGAATATGAGTGTTAAGATTACACTAAAGAGTATTATAACTTTATCATTAGAATGCTTCATTTTGAATATGATTTTAATAATACCTCAAGATATGTAAATGAAGTACAATTAGAAATTCAAGATGAATTTGGTATGATCATATTGTGGTCTATTAAAACATATTATCAATGAAATTTTATGCTATGAACAACAAGGAGTGTTGAAAATAAAATAAAAATTCATGAGTGAAGTGAAAGAAAATTTTGAATTGGTAGAGTTTATTCTACATAGGAAGGTGAGGCAATTATTTTTCAGCATAATTATGTGAATAATAAAAGGTGTAGTATAAGGTGGAGGTCACACATTCAATGACAAATGTTTCAAATGTGGTGAAAGTGGAAATAGAGAATTTGAGTGTCCATATGTACAAAATGTAAGAAATTAGATAAATGATGCAAGTGTGTACATCACACAACCAAATTATAAAATATTTTAGCCTATTCATAACATATATTAACTTAAATTTGGAGAATATTTCCTGATGAAGAGGCTATGGTTGAAACTTCCAAGAGAGGAGAATTGTCTTTCAGAGATAAATAATTTATTTATAACCATTTATGATTTTGGAAGTAACTAACACAAATTATTATTTGATATTAGTATTGAAAATATTGTTTGTCAAAAATGGTAAATAATTTTCATTTGAAGATACTTTTGCATCTTAATCCATAGAGGGTTTGGTAGTTTATGAAGGGATATTAGGTTATTATTAATGAGCAATGTCTATTATGTTTCCAATTTGGTATATATAAGGATGAAGTTATATATGTCATAATGCCCATGGATTCTTGTCATATATTCCTTTGAAGGCCTCTTCATCTTGACCAAAAGATGTAGTAATTTTTTTTTATAAATACATAAACATTATGAAAATCTGAATTGGCATACATTTGATTCTATTGAAGGATAGTTATGAATAATTAGAAAAGAGTCCAAAGATTTTTATGATTTTGGTAAATGCATTATTATAAATGGTGAAAGATAAAATCACATGTTATATGTTTAGTTTTTATCCAATTCAAGTGATATCATGCAAAATAGTAGAATAAATACTTCCTTCTGAAGTAAAGGAGATACTAAGTGAATCTAAGGAGATTGTGTCTAATGATATAGCATATGGGTTGCCACCCATGAAGCATATAGGTCATTGCATGGTGTGATTCTAGGTTATATTATCCCAAATAAAGAGACACATGAATACACATAGTAGGAGAATGTAAAGCTCCAAACACAGGTTTAGGATTTTTTACATAAAAGGATTTAATAAACAAAATGTGCATCTATGTGTAGTACCAATAGTATTAGTGCCTAAGGATAATTGAGAGAAGAGAATGTGCAATAATTATAGAGCCATTAAAAATATAAGCATAAAATATGGGTTTTCATTATTGTGTATGGATGATTTAATGAATTTTTAATCGAGACATGTACTTTAAAAAGACTAATTTTAAGATTGGATATCATCAGATTCTTATAAGGAAAGGTAATGAATGAAAGAAAACATTGAAGAAATAAAAAAGCTTATATGAATGATTGGTTATGAAATTTCGGCTTACTAATGAGATTAGTACATTCATGAGATTGATGAATGAATTTATTTATCTATATCTTGGGTATTTTTTTCATTTTTACGATGATAACTTTTGAAGTTTATATTAGATTAAAGGAATAACATGTGAAATTTGTTCAAAGTGTTAGATAAGTTACAATATGAAAACTTTTAGTAGAATTTTAAGAAATGCAATTTTATTTATAAATAATTGGTATAATTTAGTTTTTTTCTGAATAATGTTTGAATATCAATCCAAAAATTGTATAAGTTATACATTGTTGGCTATGGTGATGGACTACATTTAACGTATCTAGTTTTAATGGATTAATATTTTTTATAGGAAGTTCATAAATAATTTTAGTGGGATATGCATAATTATCATTGATGTTAAGTGAGAATATAAAAGAGTAAAATATGTTTTATAACACTTGAAATTTAAGATAACTAAGTATTTAGTGTTGTCATAAATAATATTTATTAATATATTTTAGGTATATTATGATGCGAGTGGTGCAATAATAGTAGTAGAGATGAATCAATAAGGATAAACTATCTGATATTTTAGAGAGAAATTAAATGTTATGAGGAACAAATATCCTATGTATGATCAAGATTTATATTGAATAGTGCAATTAATAAATAAATTGAGACATTGTTTGTTACCTAGATAGTTTATAGTATATATACCATCAAATCCCATAATTCTAAATTATCAACATAAATTTAATTAAACTAATACTCAATGGGTTTATCTCATATAGATATATTCATTTTTATTGAGTAATAGGTGTGTGAAATCAAAAAGAGTTGCATATGAATCTAGTAGAAGAGTTATTTCCTTTAATTAATTAAGAGTGGAATTTATATGATTTAATCTTATAAAGTAATAATATGATTAAAATCTAAATCATAGATATGTATGAAGAGGATGTGCATAAAATGTGACTAAGGATAAGATGCCATGGTAATGAACCCAAAAACTAACAATAACAAAAAAATTACCAATAGGCCAATATTTTAAAATACTACTCAGAATTGATTCATATTGATTGCTTGAAATAATTAAAAACCTAAACCATGATTAAATAATATTCAACTCATAATTTAGATTTGACATGCAAAAATTTTAAAAAATCTAAAATCTCAAAAAAAACATCTATTTTTAGCAACCACTATTTATAGTAAGTTTCACATGAAATGTACGTAGCTCTAAAAATTTCCTAAAATAACCTAAATACTAAAATTAGCCTATGCAATGAAATTCAATTGAATTGACTTCCAATTCTAAAAATAGAAAATCCCCAAAAAAATCATTAAACATTAATTTTGGACCCTCAAATGATTATGTTTAGCCTCTAAAAAATATCAAAATAAAATCTAAATGGATAGAGTGACTTAAGGTAGAATCAAACTTTTTGATATGATCATTTTGGCATGTGGAAGAGCTCAAACAGAGTTATGAATCAAAATTTATGGCCTCCAGAAGGTTGGCCTATTTTTTCTACATCATTCTCCTCTGGTTGAAAACAACTCAGGTCCTATGAATTGCCTTAATTGTACTGCTACCATTTTTCCTTGTCAATCATATTCAACTCCCATTCTATAATTGAAGTGTTGTCTTCTTGCTACAATCCTTCCCACTACACCAAATACCTATTATAATTCCCTTGCCTTGTGCTCACTGTCTTCATATCCAAAACCTAGACTATTTTTTTATTTCTTCTTTTTTGGAACTTGTTGCTACCAATTTACTTCTTCATCTTCATCATATTCACTATCTTCTCCATAGAATTCATATAAATCTAAAATATTAAATACTAAAGATATATTTAAATTTTTTGGTTAACTCACCTCATATACATTATCATTGATTTTCTTTATAATTCTATATGGCCCAATTTTATTGTACTTTAATTTATTGTATGTGCTTTTTGAAAAAAATTCTTTCCTCAAGTAAACCATTACCACTCTGTTTCTTCAAATACCTTGGATATTCTTTTGACATTTGTTGTTACTTTATATTTATCATTATTTTGCTACAACATTCTTTTTACTCCTTGCAACTATTGCATATGCTCTACAAATGCTTCTATATCATCACTAATTTGATCTATAATTGAAAAAATTACCAAATCTAAAATACATATAGGATTTATCTCATAATTTTTTTGAAAAGGTGACTTTTCTATTGATCTATTCAGTAAACTATTATATACAAACTCAGTTTGTGGTAAATCCAAGTCCCATTACTTTGGCTTCTCTCCCATTGTGCATCTCAATAAATTTCTGAAGCTCCTATTTATAAATTTTGTATGTCTATTTATTTGTGAGTGATATGCACTACTGAATTATGGTTTAGTACCCATATTATAGTCTAGTATTTTGTAATGGCATGTATAGTCCAATGTTTTGTGCATGTCTTTTAGCCACCTGACATACTCTACACCTTGAAACATACCTCGTCACATCTTTATTAATCTCTGGTCCAAAATAATTTTCCTCCACTAAAGTTATCATCTTTGTCTTACAAAAATGTCTAGCCAAACCACCACTATATATTTCTCTTATTATATTGTCTCATAGAGACCTAACTAGAATCCATAATTTTTTCTCTTTAAAGAGATAACCCTCCTATATAATATACTCATCATGAATATCATCTACCCCACCTAATAATGGAGTCCTACACTGCTCAACTATCTTTCCAAAATATGATCAGTATCATATAATTCTTTAATAGCTTCAAATCCAACTACATCACTCACCATAGTAGTTAATAACATTACCCTCCTAATAATTGCATCATCTACCTGATTTTGTTTTTTTAATTTATGCTTCAACACAAAAGTATACCCTTGGAAGAAAGAAACACACTTTACTTGCTTACTATTCAACTTCGTTTGTGTATTCACATACTTCAAACCCTCATGATCTATATATAGGAGAGACTTCTTAGGCACCAGGTAATGCCTCCAATGTCTTAATGCTTGTACAATTCAACATCATGAGTAGAATACTTTGTCATTAACTCATTCAATTTATCACTAAAATATGCTATTGGCTTTCTTTCTTAACTCATTATAGCATGAAATCCCCTAAATGAAGCATCACAATCAACCATAAACACTTTGCTAAAATTTGGTAATGCTAAAATTAGTCTTGCTATAATCTTCTTCTTTAAAATTTCAAAACTTTTGTGGCTGCCCTAGTCCATGAAAATTCCTTCCCTCTCATGCATTCTATTACTGGTGCCACACCACTACTAAAAAAATTGATAATTGTTTTGTAAATATTTGCTAAACCATGAAAAATTCTTACCTCTATAATGTTATAGGTCACTCAACAATCACCTTTGTCTTTTCTTCATCCATTTTCACACCATCTGCTAAAACTACAAATCCTAAAAATACCAAACTATTATATATAAATGTGTACTTATTCAAATTTACACACAACTTCTCTTTTCTTAACAAATCCATAACCATTCTCAAATGTTGTAAGTGTTCTTATTTACTCTTGTTGGATATCAAAATATAATTACAATAAACAACCAAAAACTTACCAATATGTTCTTGTAGCACTTTATTCATCACCCTCATAAATGTGCTAGGTGGATTAGATAATTTGAATGGCATAACCATCCACTCATTTAATCCATCCCTACTCTTGAATGGAGTTTTCCACTCATCTCCTTCACAAATTCAAATCTGCTAATAACCATTCCTTATATCAATCTTGGTAAAATATTTATCTCCTATAAGCACATCCATCATATCATCTAAATGAGGTATAGGAAACCTATACTTTATTTTGATTTTATTAATTGCTCTACTATCCACACACATTCTTCATCCTCCATCTTTATTTGGATTTAGAAATCTTGGTGTCACACATGGACTCATACTCTCCCTTATCACTTTCTTCCTTAACAATTCAATAACCTATTTATTTAATTATGTATGTTCTATTGGACTCATCATATAATTTACTTGATTGGGTAGAGCTGATCCTAGAATAAAATAAATGTGATTTTGAACATCTCTCTATAGTGGTAAACCATTTGGTAACTCACCAGGCATAATATCTGCATATTCTTTCAACACTCTTGCTACTTTTGTTGGTATTATCACCACTTTTGTTTCTTCATTCTTTGCTACTAGTGCATAAAATCAACTTACTACCTTCATTTCTTGGATAATTTCTTTAGTATAGAGAATGCTTTTTATATTATCTTCCTCTTTAAGAGGTAAAAAAACTACTTATGTATCACCTTTCCAAAAAGTGTATGTATTCTTTGCTCCATCATGAAATAATTTCCTATTAAATTGTGATGGCCTCCACAATAACACATGACATGCATCCATTAGAATAAGGTCACAACATATTTCATTATTATAAGATTTTTATATAGAAAACTTGATTAAGGACCTTTTATCTACTGTAAACTCATTCCCTTTCTTAAACCATAAAATTCAATAAGGGTTAGGATGCTTTTCAAATTGTAGATTTAGTTTTTCAATCATTTATTTAGAAACCATATTTTCACAACTACCACCATCTATAATTACTTTGCATACCTTTCTACCTAAATTATATCTCATTCAAAAAACATTTGATCATAGCCATGCATCACCACCTTCTTTATTTTGCATTTTTTCCTTCATTGGAACAGGCATGGTTCTTCTCATCATGAGATTCTCTCTAATATTCCCTGGTGAAACTTTAGTATTCTACTCTTCTATTTCAGCCTCAACTAGATTTACTCTTGGGTAATCTTCCTGCCTCCTTTATTTATGTTGATAGTTTGGACACTCAAATTATATGTGCCTTTATTAGCCACATCTATAAGAGACATAAGATCTACTTTGATTTTTAAACCATCCTCTAGTACCAGTGTAACCTCATCCTCTCTGAAAAACCTCTTCCTCTTTTTTGGTATTGAAAACCTTACCTATATTCATCTTGCCTTTCTGCACCATGTGATGATTCACATTTATTGGCATTAAATCCACCTCTAGTTTTATTAAACCCACCTCATCCCCTTATTAAATGGTATCCACCTCTTCTTAGACCAGTAAATGTCCTTCTAAAACTCTATCTATTTTATTTTTCTTCTGCCTTCAAAGCTAATTGATAAGCCTCCTTCATGTTAAGTATTGTATGCATGCTTAATTCATCTTGAAAAAAAAATTAAACCATTTACATACCTTATATCCATCTTCTCTTATGTTTAATCATTCTCCACTCATATGGAAAATTTATAAAATTTGTCTATATACACTTGTATACTATGATCTTTTTGCCTTAAATTTTAAAATATTTTGTATAAGGTTTATGCATAATCCATAAGAAGAAATTTCTCCCTCATCTTCTTCTCCATATTTTTCCATGAATTAATATTATCTTTACCTTTTTCATATCTCTCCTTCTACAAGTGATCCCACCAAATCATTACATGACCTTTCAATTTTGTGCATGCAAACTTTACCTTCTTGTCTTCTCTCATAGTCTTCCACTCAAAGAACTTATCCATGTTATTCATCTAATATATCAACTCCTCTCATTTTAAATTGCCTTATTAGTCTATAACATCAGCCTTGATTCCTTCATTTCTTCCTTCTAGAGCCTGAACCATTCTCTATTCCATCGATGGTGGCTTATCTCATTGATCTTCTTCTTGATGAATTCCTTCATCAAGATCTATGTCTTCCTCATCACCACCTTATCTTATTTTTTGATTAGTGATAACCACTGTTAATTATTAAGCTTGCCTCTATACCTCTTATATAGTCCATTTCATCTATGCAACACCTACTTGTCTTCTCACCAGTATTTACTCCTCCAAGATTCGAACATGCTCTGATAGTAGATAATGAACCCAAAAACTAACAAGATCAAGAAAATTACCAATAGGCCAAGATCTTGAAACAATAATCAGAATTGATTCATATTTATTGATTGAAATAATAAAAAACTCAACCCATATTTAAATAAGCCAAAACTCAAAATTTAGAGTTAACATGCAAAAATTTGAAAAAATCTAAAATCTTAAAAAAAAATTTTTTAGCAGTTGCTATTTATAGTAAGTTTCACATGTAAATGCACGTGGCTCTAAAAAATTATTAAAATAACCTAAATACTAAAATTACTCTATGGAATGAAATTCAACTAAACTTACTCCCTATTCTAAAAATATACAATTTATAAAAATAGAAAATTCCTAAAAAAATCATTAAATGTTAATTTTAGACCCTTAGATACATTTGGCCTCTAAGAAATATATAACTCAAATCTAATTGGATATAGTGGCTTAAATAAGAATGAATTTTTTTGATATCGTCATTTTGGTGTGTAGAAGAGCTCAAATGGAGTTACAAGTCAAAAGTTATGGCCTCTTTAAGGTTGGCCTATTTTTCCTATATCACATGGTTATATTATTTTTTTTTAAGATGGATTCTTATTATGAGTATGTAATTTATTATATTAGGAAGTTCAATATGAAAAACTTTTATCAAGGAAAAACATATTCGAGGTTTGGAAAGTCATTTAGGATTCAAAAAAATAATAGCAAATAATGTTATTGGCTAAAAAAGAGCATAGATGTGCAAAATATATAATTAAGAGTGTAGTGTGTGCCAAATAACAAAAATTACAAGTCAAATATTAAGATTGTATCCATCACTACCTATTCCTAAGGAAACATCAGTGGATATGATTATTTTTTATTTTTAACTAAAACACAAAGAGGGAATGACTCCATATTGTCAATATGTATATATTTTCAAAGATTGCAAAATTTTTAAGTGCAAAAATATTATAAATGCAACAAACATTTCTAAGTTGTATTTTAGAGAGATTATGAGGCTTCCGGGTTTACCACGTAGCATTGTATCATACAGAAATGTGAAATTCGTTAGAGTGTTATAGAGGAAATTTAATACTATGTTATAGTTTAATTTAATCTACATCCTTAGACATATCGGTAGATGAATATATTCAACTAAAGTTTGGGTAATCTATTAAGATTTTAAACTAAAGGTAATCTAGGAACATGGAATAATATTTTTGCACAAGATGAGTTTACATATAAAAAAATCATGGATATGATTAAAGGGAAGACAATATTTTAGATAACTTATTGGTCAAGTGCATGAGGATTGATGGAGCTGTGCAACATCATAAGTGAGAAAATAAAATGTGTTGAAGTAGATTATTTTATAGAGCAAATCTAATAAGTGCATACTTAAATGTGCAAATAGTTTGACAAATGTTATGTGTGTTGAAAACATTATGTAGATGTGAAAATAATGGAACTAGAATATGAGGTTAGATACTTAGTATTAGTACACTTGATGAAAGAGATGTTGCCAAAAGGCATTTATGATTATTTTTAATGTAAAATGGTTGGGCCATGTAGAGTGTTGCAATGTTTTTTTTAAAATACATATTGGCAAAATTTTCCTAAAGGGATTGACATATTTCCTATTAAATTGAAAAAATAGTAACTCAATATACAACATGGATAAGTGCATCAGAAGATATAAAATGAATAATTCCATTAGCACATCTATTATAAATTGTATGATCATGAGATCATGTCTTTTTATATAGGGTTTATGATGTACAATCGCATAGATTCACATGAAATGTTTCAACAACCAATTATATATTCAATCAGTTTAATTGTCAAATTATTGTTTTATAAAAGTGTCCTATTGGGCATATTTCTTTGTTTGTACTTTTTCATAAATCTTGAATTACGTGTAAGACTTGATATATTTTTGTACACCACCTTTGAGCATGTGCTTGTTATTTATAGTTGTGAATCCTAAAAATAGTCATATGTTTTGTGTTTTTTATGTTTCAAGTGTTTTTGGTGGTCCATAGTTGTATTTTTTATTTGTTTAAATAAGCTTGCAATGTTTTACATAAGATTTGATGTTGGTTTTTTATACAATCAGTATCTTACATATATTTAGGAAGTAATTTTAGATTATTTGACATCTTCTATAACATTTGATCTTTAATGTGGGTCACCATATTGGTTTATTATTTTCTATAGATGTAACAGGGTTTGAGAGAGTTATTTAGGATTTGGTTCTTCACCACACAATAATGATGATGGCTTACAAGTCATTTGAAAAGATTTCAGTAATGTGGGGTAATGTTGTTGACATATATGAATATCATAGTGCAATGTGTTTCCAACATATATTTTATTTGCTAATTCTTTTTATTTATCCTTATGATGTTATGAATTTCATTCAAATTGTATCCTGTATAAGGGTGGTAATGCTCTCAAGATAATAGGTATAAGAGAGGTATTTGTCAGTTTCTCACCCAATGTTTGGAGTCAATCCCTTAGGTCGTAACACATCATAAAAAATATTCTGCTTTATCATTAGACATAAATTCAATTAAATGAATTTTACTCTATAAATGAAGAATGGTTCCTTCATTTTTGGCCTCATAGATATTTTGGAGCTTATCTTAAGAATATTTAGCTATTGTGCCCTCATGGATATAAAGTTGTACCTCATTTGATACCTAGAACATTATTATCAACTTTGCATTTAGTTGGCTTTGTCAAATTCACATTGTTTATCAACATTAGTGGTATGTTAAGTGTATCTACCATTAGCAATAGGAAAAATGTCTTCAAATTCCAAATGTGTCCTAATTTTTATTTTCCAAGCAGTGTAGTTATCGTATAGAAGTTGTGAGTCTACCAGAAATAATTTTGGGCCATTTTTGACCATTATGTATAATCTAACAAAAGGTGATGGATTTTTTCTTTATCACTCTAGGTATCAAGGACTCCCTTTATATATTATTTCATTCTTATATACCAAAACTTTCTTTATACACCCCCTTCTTATATACCCATTTATATGTATAATAAGATCACCCTTTCTTTATAACCAGTGGTACATGAAAGAAATGTAAATGTACATGAAAGAAATAGATACATGGTAATTATATAGTACCAAAAGTAGTCATTATCACCTAATTAGATGTAATTATGCATATGTGGGCATAAACTTACTATATACTTGGAATGTCTACCTTCAAGATTTACACCTTTTGACTGAATCAAAAGGGTAAAATGGAGGGATGGTTTAATAAATGTTTAACCTTATTTATCCCCAATAATTTATAAGGATGATGTTAAGATGTTGTTATTACATATATATTTGGATATATATGAATTAATTTGAGTGTGATGACTTTACTCATAAATGTGAGTCAAAGGCATAACTACATGACCTAACACTATTATTGTACATAATACACTGTTTTGTGTTTTTAGTTGTAAGAATCAAATATTACAATGATTTTGGTAAATAAATATTTAAAATGAATAGAAAAATAATAAATCTATTTAAAATAATATTATTAACCCTTTAAAAACAATTTTTGGCTCCTTGGCCTCATCTTTAAAAAAATAATTTATGAGTTTTCTTGTTGAATCTAATTTATTACTACTAAATTTTTCCAAATTTCCAAATATATTGGGATGGATAAAATAGAATAAAAATATTATAAAATTTATTTTATGAGGATTTTAACTAATAACCTCCACTTTATCAAAAATTGTCTATACCAACCCACCTAAGCATACTTTCAAGTTGCTCAAGAACAAAACATGTAATTAAATGCTTGAAAAACTAAAATTATACCTTCAAAATGGGATGAGAAAAATCTCCCAAGTGACCAAAATACCTAATTTAAACCTATTTTTCAAAAATGAAAAATAAATTCAAGAGAGTCTTTTGTGTCCCCCAATAATTATATTTCCAATTTGATAACGTACGACCTCACAATAGATCAAAATTGTATGACTTTATAGAAAGGTAGGATAGATTGATAGTTATCTTTTTTAGAGCAACAAATTTTTGTATGAACTTTTCAAAAAATCTCAAAACATATATTTACTAAAATTTATAATAATCATATACCATGTTATGGTCTCATATTTTAAAAAACTCTTTTGTACTGTTCATACAAGCCAAAAATTGTAGGGTTACAAGAAGCTACCAAAAAACCCAATATGTAGGATTTTTATTCAAGTGCTATATGACCTACTAAAAATTGGATTTTTCAAATTTTATATGACTAATACTAAATTTACTACATATTTTTACATTAAAATTAAATTTTTACAAATTGCATAGCCAAAAACCATCATAAACATGCATAAATTTAGAAAATTCCTTCAAACAATAGAATTAGAATGAATGAATGATTAAAATGTGGAACATAGCATAAAAAATGTGAACAAGTTGTAAAATGGATATAGGAAATACTATATTAATTATACCTAAGAGATAAAAATCAAGGTATTAAAAATTATTTCCTTTGGTGGCACTATGAGGGTGCCTTAGGACTCCACCTTCTGTAATTTCCCTCAAAAATGAAATCATGCTTTGAGACCAAATGTGAGCATAAGTGTAATGTTTTATTCAATTAAAATCAAAAATATTAGATATACTATTACATAGCCATCAATATATCCAAATGAGCTCATAAAATATAGGAAGGAGGAATAAAAAGAAACTTGGATTATAACTCACATGTGTAATAATACAAAAATAATATAACAAACCAGTTCTAATTTTCTATGGTGAATTAATAACCATTTATTTTAATTGAATAGATATATTTTAAAACTAGTAATAAGGATAAATTATACTATAAATTAAAAATTCTATTGTAAAGCCTCAATAAATCAAGAGGTAAGTGTTGAAAATTAATTTTTAATAGTGGTAGCATTAATAATCTAGTATTAGTTTAGATGGTTGAATAACTAAATTTTAAAAGAGTGTCACATGTTAAACTATATGATTTTTCACTGTTAAAAAAAATCATCAAATATTAGTTAATGATTTATTTCTATTGACTTTTAAAATTAGTACATATAATAATTAGGTGTAGTACAATATCATTCCTATGGTTTTTTTCAAGTATTGTTATCTAGACCTTAGCAATTTGATAGAAAGGTTGTATATAATGGTTGGTCTAATGCTTACATTCTTTATAATAATGGAAGAAAACAATATTTAGTCCATTAAAAGACAAGATATAGGAAGTACAAAACAACCCTAATATGTTATTAATAATCAAAAACATGTCCTGAAGGAGTCAAAACAAAAAGTATGTTTCATTATTATTAAAAAAATAAATGCATGTTCAAAAATAAAATGAAAATAAATATATACATTTGGAAGTGATAGGGTTTTTTCTTGAGTATGAGTAAAATGTGAATAAATATTTTATTAAAGGATTTCCACTAGTGATAACTATCATCCTTCAGATGTATTTGATCTGTATAACTAGTTTGTACTAGTAATTTTATAGATCAACATCAACAAAAGATGAAATTTTAAATAAGTCAATGAGATATTAAAGAGAGGATTTATTAAATAAAACACTATCTCATGTGTCATAACATTCTTTTAAGAACCATATAAGGGTGGAGAATGGAGGATGTGCATTGGTTTAGGGGAAGAAAATAAGAAAACCATGAAGTGCATATATTTTGATTTTTAGTTATTTATGATTTCATGTATTTGTCAGGTAGAGCAAGATATTTGAACAATATTTATGTTAATAGTGTTTACCATCACATAATAATATAAAAATGACGTGAATAGAGGAAAACATTTAAAATAAAGGAAGGGTTGCAGGATGGCTAGTCATGCCATTTACTTTAAGAAATGGTCTTGTTAATTTTATGATGCTTATGAATAAAAGTTTCACGTATTGGTATGGAAATTATAAAAAAATTATTTATATGATATTATGATTTTTATCACCAACATAAAATAAAATTTTCAGCATATAATACAAGTGCTATAAATATTGAGAGAATAGAAGGTGTTGGTAAATTTGAGTAAATGTAGTTTTATGAAGATTGAGTTCGTTTATTATTAATTTATCATCTCTTAAATATGGGTTGATAATTGACCTAGATAAGTTGAATGCTTTATTTTAATTTTCATGTCCTAAAACATTTTTGAATTTATAAGCTTCCATAGACTGGTAGGCTTCTATAGAAAACTCATCTTTTATTTTATTGACGTTTTTGAAACAATACTAGAACTATGGGAGGTGATACAAAAGAATTTACATGGACTATAATAGTTAAAAGAAGCTTTGAGTTTTTTAATAAGATGATAAAATAGGAAATAATGTTGGATTTACTTTATTTTAATTAAACATTTGAAGTTGACTTGATTCAAGTGGAATATCTATAAGAGGTGTTTTAATCCAATAATGAAGACTCAAATTGTATTCCAATGAAAATATCAATGATTATAAGAAGAGGTATTTAATATATGTTAAACATGTGTATGCTATAGTTAAATTATTGAAGAAGTAGGGACATTAGTTTTTGCCAAAGGAGATTTTTTTGTAAAAATGACATCTATCATTTCAATTTATCAACAACCAATGTGATATTAATCAAAGAAACATGATATGGTTTTAGATTTTTTAGAGTTACTAATTTGTTGTAAAAAATATTAGTGGAAAATAATCTAAATTCGTTGATGCCTTGAGTTGGATATTAATTATACTAATAGAAAATAAAGTATATCTTCTTTGGTATGAAGCTATGAGAGAATTATAAAAATAAAATGTTGGTTTTAAGAATGCATGGTTAGCTTGTGTGAACTTAAGTGTTTTGGAGATAACCCCATGGTTAGATTCCTTTTTTAAGAAAAAAAATTCTATTTAGAGGGAAAATATTATACATAACTTGAGGGTGAATGAGTGATAATTTTATAAAGGAAAAACATGGCATGGAGGATTACCAAGACATTTTGTTCTGGGTAACACCTTGTCACTATGAAATGAATAATATTACTGGCCTAGAATGGTCATGATGTAAATAAATGTGTGCAATATTGAATAAAATTTTAGCATTAAAAATGGAATAAAAATAACTAAATTGCATCAGCCACTACCATTACAAGATAATCCTTGGGATTATGTTACCATGAATTTTTTGCTTGGGTTACCAATAACCAAAAAGTGTAATAAATTAATATTTGACATATTTGACATATTTTATAATATGGCTCATTACATAGCTTCTAATAAAACTATTCATGCTATTCATATTGTAAATTAGTATTTAAAACAAGTTGTTAGATTGTAGGTAAATAATAGTGACAGTTCAAGACACTAAGTTTGTACATCATTTTAGGGTAATATTATGAAGGGAAATAGGTAATGTTTAAATTTTAATTCATATTACCACCCACATATGGATGATAAGACATAGGTAATAAATATAACCCTAAGAAATATGTTAATATTCATATTTTGTGAAAACCATAAATAGTGGGACTTGACTCTATTATAATATAAATTTTCATATAAAAACTTAGTAAATAGGGCAAAAGTCCAAGAGGAAATATAGTGATGAGAGTGATTCAGTAGATGAATGTGATGTAATAAATGATAAATCTAATTACTAGTGAAAACTTTGAAAATATACATCAGCAAGTGAGATAAAAACTATAATAGAGTAGCTAAATCTATAACCAACATGAAATAATTTCAAATAAATAGAATGAATTCTAAGTTAGGTATTTGGTTTTATCTCATTTAAAAAAATATAATTTCCCAAAACAAACATGTAAAAAGATGAATTGGATCAAAATTGGACCATGTATAGCCTCGATGAGGTTTTTTTCTAATGCATATGAGTTAGAGTTATGTTAAGTGATGGATATATCCAATAAAATTAATATTTTAGATTTATATGATTTTTACATAGGAGAAACAACACTTGATAAGGGATACTTTGATTCATAAATATTGGATTAGATATATCAAATACTTTAAAATGAAAAGGAAGAAATATAAGCCATTATTGACTTCAGTGTTTCCAAATGAACCATAAGAAAATAATGACTTCAACTATTCTATAAAATGGAAGAATAGAGTAATAGATTTAGCTCTTATTAGACATAATAAATAATTACATGTTGCCTCCATTTTATATAGATTTTAAAAAATACAAAATAATCTTCTAGATTATGTATACATGGTGTAAACATAGCTAACTATTCTATGAAAACATGGAACTAAATTAATAAGTATTTTAAAACTTATGCATATCACATTTATTTTATATTTTTTTCATTTTTTTTATTTTAGGAGAAATTAAACTAATTTATTATAACAATCCTTAATTTATACTACGAATTATTTCAGCATCTACTATGCCCAAATTATGTCTTAGGTGCTCAAAATTCTCCTTTGACAATGCCTTTCTGAATACATTTGTGAAATGGTCTTCAAATCTGTAAAAATAAAAATAGATTTCTCCACATTTCACTATGCTTTAATGAAGTGATGCCTCATATCAATGTGATTTATCTTATTGTGAAAAACGTGATTATTTGATAATTCAATTTAGATTTTTTTATCACAAAATATTATTGTTTTATTTTCTTATTTATGTAATAGATTTGAAAATACTCTTTGCATCGAAAATACTAGACATTTTGTTGATGTTGCTGCTACATAATTTGATTCAACTAATGAAATTATCAATACAAGTTATTTATTTGATTCCCGTGAGACTACACGTATTGTAAATTGAAATATATAAATAGAAATCCACTTTATATCATCTATGTTACCTAGAAAATCATTGATGGTATACCTAATCAAATGAAGATTGTTAGTTGTGGAATATACTATTCCATGTCATATTTCCCTGATACATAACTCAATATTCTTTTTCCAACATTCCAATGTGAATATTTTTGTGACTCCATAAATCTTAAAAGTGAACTAACATGATACATGATATTTGGCCTTATAGTTGTGAGGTATATAAGATTTACAATTAGTCTTTTTATCATAGTTAGATCAACATTAGGTCCCTTACCTTTTTTTCTATGTTTTATTCCTATTGTAACTAGAGTTCATGTAGGATTGTAGTTCATCATATTGAATCTCTTTAACACATCTTTGGCATACTTCTATTAAAAAATAAAAATATAATTATATGATTGAAAAACTTCAATGCCTAGAAAATATCTCATCAATCCTAAATATGTCATTTCATATTCTTTATTCATAGATATTTTGAACATGTCTATAGAAAATTTTAAAATAAATACTAGATCATAAAATATAAACATACAATCAAAATTTGGCAATGATTTTGTATCCTTCTATATAATGTAGGATCATTATTTATTTTGATGAATTCATTTCTAATCAAGTATGAGTCAATATAACTATACCAAGAACTAGGTGTTTGTTTGATCCCATTAAGAATATTTTTCAATCTATAAACATCTTATTCATTTCCATGATCTTCATAACCTTGTGGTTATTCTTCATACAATTCTTCCTCTACTAAACAATTTAGAAATGTTGATTTAACATCCATTTTGTAAAATTTTCAATTATTATGTTGTAATGGCTAAAACCATTCTAACTATATCAAGTCTTAAAACTAGTACAAATGTCTCATTGTAGTCTATATCATGTTGTTGCGTAAAATAATTTTCTACTAACTTTGATTTGTACTTTTTAGCATAACCTCATGCATTAAACTTAGTCTTAGAGACCCATTAGACTCTTATGTAATATTTACCTTTGCATAGATCTATTAAATATCATATTTTATTTATTTTAATATAATCCATCTCTTCATCCATAGCCTTGATGAAATGTTATACATTTATTTCTTCCTCAAAATATACAAAATTATGAGAGAATTAATCAAAATTTGAATGTAAATATAAATTCTCTTCTCCTTGATTATAAATCTATTTCAAACTTCATATTTTCTTACCTATCTATTGAGGTCTTAGTGAGGAAAGTGTAGGATTTGATTCATCACTTACATGTGAATTGGGACTAATATGGCTTGCTTGAACTGATGAATCACCTTGTAAAAAAATCCTTGGTGTTCTTATCTCTCCAAAATTTTATCCTTGTAGATTTATTGTTGGAGTACTTTTTTCTTGTGAACTTGGTTGATCACCTTATAAACCTCATTCTATTGATTCTTCTTATTTTTTAGGTATTATTGATACAATTTCAATTGAACTATCAATACGTCCATCATAAGCTTCTACTTTCTTAACTTAAATATCTATATTGATGATTAAATTCTTGGTAATGCGATTTTATAGATTGTAGGGTTTTGATTTTTCTCTATACCTAATAAAGATACATTTTCACCTCTATCATCCATTTTTCTTCTTATTTTTTCTAGCACATGTACATATGCCACACATATTAAAATTATTTAGTAAGATACACTATGCTTCCTTTCACTCCAGTATTCCTATGGAATTCTATCATTGACACTCTTTATAGGACATCTTTTTAGAATATATATACTATACATGCTATTGTTTCTATTTTTCAACATTCCCTTAGCCATATCCATGATTATTCTCATTTTCCTCTTTCCAACATATTTTTGATGTAAATTACTTTTTAATTCCTTGATAATTGCAAAAATATAGAAAATCATTTGACTTGTATTCTCTACCTCTATCTAATTTGAATACCTTGATATATAGTCCAATCTACTTTTTGAACCTTTTCTTTGAAATCATTTAATATTATGAAGGCTTCATTATTCTACTTGAGAGGGTATATCCATGTTTTCATATTGAAATCATCATTAAAGTTTATAAATATAGACTTATTCCTAATGATAGAGTTTGCATAGGTTTACACAGACCAAAATTAATAAGCTCTAATTGTGCCCTTACTCTGTAAGACACTCTTATTATAAAACTTTCCCTATGTTTTTTGCCAAAATACAAATCTCAAATGATCTAGTTATCTTCTCAATTAGTGTTAATCTTTTAACCATATTCTTTTTATACAATGAACTCAAACATTTAAACTAAATATGTACATACCTTAGATGGCATAGAAATGTCTAGTCTAAATAAAGTTCCTTATAAGTTGCTTGATGTTCTACTTGGGTTGTATTTTCACTCTTGATTTAAAGTGGAAACATTTGGTTCATAGACATATCAATATTTCCAATCAAATTTTCACTTGTAATTCTAACTGTTATATCACACATATTTCTTTAAAAGATACTTTGTAATACTTGTATACAAGCTATTCAACACTCTAGAATATTATGTTACAATCCTGGCATAAAATAAACATCCATAATATAGTTTATTTTACCATGTTTTATAATAATATTATTCACACCTTTACCCATCACTAATACTTTATTATCATTTCCTCCCTTGAATTTTGACTTCAATACATTGTCTAAGCTTGAAAATAAATCTATGTTTCCTTTCGTATGATTGTTACATCCACTATATAAAAACAAAATATCAATAGATATCTCTTGAGCAACATGACATGCAATGAATAATGACCTAGAATTACTTTTCGACATGTTTGAAAATTAATGTCTAAATTTTACTTTTAGACATGTTTAAATGGCTTATCTCCTTGTTTCTTTCTACACTCATATGTATAATGACCAAACTTATTGTATTAATAATACTAAACATTAGATTTATCATACCTTTGATAATGTTGTGAAAATTAATTTCACCCTCTAGAGCTATGAGTATATAAATTCTGATTTAGCCTTTCACCTTCATCTAGGAAACTCCTTCAATTTCTTTGGTTTTTACTTTTTCCTCTTCTTCTGAAGCTTATCAGAGAATGCCACAAATTTACTAAATTGCAAAGTGTGCTATTGAGAGATGTGAGACATGAATTGCATAAAGGCAAGAATAAGTACACACATAGAAAACTATAAATTATGAAGAACAAAGAGATAAAATGCAAAATATTTTAAAATGGTTCTAACTCAATACGATCAAATAGAATTATACAAGTGATGTACATATAGGAGGTGAATGTGTAACCTGCTCTAAGAATAAAGGTAACTTACACCTAGAATATGGGAAACATCCACCTATAATTATGGCAACATCCATCTAGAATAGTGGTAATCTCCACCTAGAAATAATCAATCAACAGATAACTAGTCAAGGATAGTAACTACCAATAGCTAAAATAATGTGGTCAAGTATACAGCGAAAAAAGTATATCCCATAAGTGTAGGTAAAATCCAAGTGAGGTGGAATATCTTGAGTAGGATAATACAAATAAGGCAAGGAAAATAAACCATATGCTAACACCTCCCCATAAGAATAACTTAGGTCGGTGAAAATAAAAATGGATCCTAAAAACTAGACCTAATGAGGTAAACATATAAAATACAAGTCTCAAAACTAGAGTAAAAGAAGAAAACCTATTGGGAAAAACTTCCCTCCCCCCCCCCCCCGCACCAAAAAAAAAAAAAAAATAGATAAAATAAGAAGAATAGACTAAGATACCCCATTGATGATGATGTTGAAGTAGTCAATACTCCAGGTACAGCTCATAAGATGATGAAGGTCAATGACAAGATCCTCTTCTTAAAGATTGTAGAAGATTCATCTACATTGAATAATGTTTCTTCCCTTTGGTAAAATAATAACCTAATGTGTGTACATAAATCATTCCCATTCCAAAATTGTTAATGAAGGAAATAATACAAAGATATTTGAATGTATTCAAAATAGGATATATGGCATAGGTTCAACAAGAGTGTACACATAAACTAGAGGTAATGCCATTGAAATATACCAATCAAAAGAATTAAATGGAACATTTTATGAAATAATTCCTATATGAAGTGTCAATTGTGACTCACCAATTCAAGAAGGAAAATCCACAAGAATATATACATCATTGATTCTCTCAATAGGTGTACTCACACTGAAAATAATAGAGTCTTATAAAGTGACAATATGTGATGAATCTTGTATAAAAACATCTTGTTTAGGTATGAAATTAGAATTTTTAATAGAAAAACTAATGTCTAGCATAATCGTGTCCTATAGTGTTGGACCGAGAGAAGGAAGAGAATTGTCCACTTGGAATGTGTCATCACAAGGATTAAAAGTAGGACAAGAGAGTAAAATAGTATCAAAAGAGTTAATAAGAAGAGGATAAGGAGGTGTGATGTAAATCTTAAGGGGATCTCGAAAAATATACTATAAGATTATCTAAACAGTATGGGAACACTCTATATGATTCACATGACAATGAAGGTCCATGGAAACATGTAATGGTAGGGTATCAAAAAACTTTTCAAAAGTGTTATCCCACTTATTTAACTAAATAATATTAGTGGGATAAATAATCTATCCATATAGACTTAGGCTTCCTCATATGGAGTCTCTCAAATAGAGTGGTCATGGTTGTAAGAATACACCAAGGAAGTGCAATATTGTATTGTACAAACTACAATGAACCCCTAAAGCACTGTCATGAATCAAACATCAAGAATAGTTGAGAATGCATCCAAGTGATCAATTAGTATTTGAGTGATAAGGGATAGTGTACAATCAGAATGAAGATGTCAAACGTAGCCAAAAATACATCCACATGTGAACAATTGGTTTATGAAGTGCAATGTATAAAGTAGTAGGGCCCATAGCATAGGTAACCCCCATGAATATGCCACTTATATATTAGGTTCATTTACAATAAAATAAGGACCAATAGAATATGAATGAAAAATAAATGACTTTTATAAAAAAATAGCACTGAAATTTGAGTTATTGAGTAGAATTTATGGCTAATAACATTTCTCATCATTAATGACCTATTTAATGAACTTTCACTTAATATTTTAAAATTTTAGACTAAAAAATTGTAATTTATCCTTCCATCCACTTTTTCGAACTGAAATAGAACACTAGACCTCCTCGAACAAGCTAAAGTCTTATAAAATTCACCTATGCACCCCATTGTGCACCTTAGTAGAAAACTTTCCTCTTGTGGGAAAAATAAAAAACAAATATTTTAAAAATAAAATGTTTTAAAAATATTTTTAGAGCATGGATTAGGTATTTTAAGTTTTCATGTTTTATTAAATTAAAAAAAGGGACCAAAAAGTGGTACCACCATTGAGGAAGAAACCAGATAGAAGTTCAGCTCACAGCAAGGAAAGGAAAAATGGTGTGGAATCATAATAGTCTACCACCTCCTTCATTAAAGAGTGAAGACCTAAAGGTTTTATCAATAACTCAAATATCTACCACATCTGAATATCTAAACTACTAGGTCATCATATGCTAGTTTTTTGCAGGATATTTTGAGATACCATCATAGGCTAGAATGCCTTTAGCAGTCCTCTACCAAACCTAAAACTCAAACTTCCAACTTAGTAATAATGAAAAATCTGATCTAAAAATAGAACTAAGCTACAAAACCATGATTTGACTGGTGAATTTTCCAAGCAAGGAAGGCCAATAGTTCAATCTTGCTTAAAGATCCTCTTCTTTATGTACAACCTTGGAGTTATGTCAAGAGGATCTATAGGTAAGGAAAGTATTTCAAAGGGTCTTTAGATATGATCATGCGAAGGAAATAGATTTGACAACCATGTAGTTCATCAATGGTAGAATACATAGTCAAAGAAGGCATCGATGGTGAGTAATGTGTGGAGTTTAGGGTGTAGAAGGATCTAGGTTGGAGAGATCCTATTTAAACATCTATCATCCTAATAGAAGTACATGTCCAACAACCACCATCCTCTTTAAATGGATACCAGCCAACAAAAGAGCTCATTGAATGAATAACTTGATCATATGTTGGGTAGATAGCATGCAACCGGTGAAGGTAGTTTTCAAAAGAAACCCCTAATTGAATTTCTATGGTAATGATTATATGGAGATGGAATCAACATGCAACATCAATAGGATTTCAATCATTGAAAATTTTGAAAACTACTTAATGCTAGACCTAAGACCCTATGCCATGTAAATCATGTATCATCAAATGGTGACTAAAATTTGGTACCAACTAGTAAGTAAAACCACTAGCACCAAAACTACGTGAATAATCTCAATATCAAAAATTTACAAAAACTAAATAAGACAAACTCAATACCAATGTGGTTGTGATACCATATTGGATAATTTCATAGATCTATTAATTCAAAGAGTGCACCTATGATAAATTTG
>JARHVA010007230.1:145000-157500 GCA_037957365.1 Torreya grandis | reverse complement strand
TCTCACCTTAAAATAGTTCACCACTTGCATATTTGTATTAATTACGTAGTCCTCTTTTTCGCACAACTAATTGACACATCGTATGAAGAAACACATAATTTCATTTTGTACTATCACCTACATGAGAAATATATGATCATTATTGTTCATTGTTGTGTGCACAAAAGGTGAAAAAGAGCCAATGGTCATGGGTTTGAAGTGACGTATAAATACTTATTTGCACTCTTATGCTTTACAAAACCATGCTTTACTAAAATAGGAAATTACCCATCAACAAGTAGAAGATTAAATTTGTTTAAATATGAACACACTAACTCACTACCAAATAAGATGGTGCATATTTTTCAAACAATTTTGTTTTCATAAGGAATAATACATTTATCATACTATATAATATAATATCAAAGGAATTTTTATCTTTATTTTCAATAATTTGTTGCTCCATATTTATATTAAACATGTAAGACCTGTAAAATTGTTTGCATTGATTAACACATACTTCAATTCCTTGACATGATGGTGTGAATTACAAGTTATAATTTATTTTCATTAAAACCACGAGATCTAGGACCAATTACTATACATATTATATATTAACTAATTAATATTATAAAATCAAATTCCTTCAAATAGTAATATAATATAATAAATATATAATATTATACATAAATATATAATATTTAATACAATAATTTTATAATTATATGTAAAATACTTGTATAATATATCTTAATATGTATAATAAAATCTATATCATTAATATTATTATTAAGAAACAAAAAATGAGGAATAAGGTAGCCTTTTCCTTCATATACAATTATACCTCATATTATATTTATTATACTTCAAACTATAACTTTTATAGTCTTTTATTATTTTTGATAAACTATTCAAAAATTTACATGGTATAAATACAATTGACTATGATTATATTTTTATGGTTAAATGGTTATCAAATTTAAAGCTTTATTATAATGGTCATACTTGTCCATCATAGCATTTGTTCATCATGTGAGACATGTAATGCCACATGTTAGAAGGTTTCAGTTTTTCATTTCATGCAAGACACATAAATATAGTGAGAATGCAAAAGGAGGACCCCAAATGGCCATTTCTCGACATCACCATTTGTTACATGAGGCCCCACTAATCAGCGTTCAGATAAACCTTTATAAAAGTGTTATAGTTAGACAATAATTTAGTTTTCATTGATTTTAATGATAAAAATATTTTATTTTATATGTTCTTCATCCCAAAATTTTAATTTATGAAATGTGTGAGAATTTATATAATATGATATATTATTGATATTAATACTAATTATGAAATATATTATAATACAAATACATTATATGATATATTAATAAAAATTAATAATGATATATGATATAATTATAATGTTAATAAATATAATATAATAAATATATTATAAATTATTATATTTGATAATATATACAGTAATAATAATTTATGTATTTTAATAATATTTGACTATGACTATATTTTTATGGTTAAATGGTTATCAAATTCAAACCTTCATTATAATGGTCATACTTGTCTATCATAGCATGTGTTCATCATGTGAGACCCATGGTGGCACATATTAGAAGGTTTCAGTGTTTCATTTCATACAAATGTTAAGCATGGGATATACTGAGAGGGGGGTGAATCAGTACATTATATATCGTATAAAACTTTCCCTTTATCAAATTCCACTTAATATAACATTCAAGATACGTAATAAATCTGAAACAATAAACACCACACAAGATAGAGAGAGACACCAAATATGACATGGAAACCCAATGTGGGAAAAACCATGGAGAACAATCTCAAGTATATGAATGAGCACCAACCCAAACAATATTCAAAAGCACCAACTTGTAGGAGTACCAAACCCTTTCTTGAGCACCAACACAGCAACTATTTATGAGCACCAACCCCTTTGCTGAGCACCAACACAGCAACAATTCATGAGCACCAACCCACAGGAGCACCAACCCCTTTGATGAGCACCAACACAAAAACAATTCATGAGCACCAACCCACAGGAGCACCAACTCCTCTGCTGAGCACCAACATAGCAACAATTCATGAACACCAACCCACTGGAGCACCAACTCCTTTATCGAGCACCAACACAGCAACAATTCGTGAGCACCAACCCATAGGAGCACCAACCCCTTTGTGTATACCACATAACTATCTCTCAATGTTTCTATCTCAACAAATGATAGTTCATTACAATATATCTTTTCTCTCTCTCACCTTTGCTCTTCTAAGCTAGATATAACAAATACAAATCATATTCATCTCTCATAATTGCTCTTCTAAGCTAGATATTACAATATAAAATCAACCTCTATCACTCACATTACAAATGGCTTCTCAAGCCTTTATTTATAGCTTTCCAAATGACCTTTGGCCTTCCCCCTTTCTGACCCTTCAATCCTCATAGAAAATGGCACCAAACTTGTATGACCCTTCATATCCTTGCCTTTGAAAAACCATGTGGTGACCCTTCATGAGAAAAAATGTCCTTCCCTCTTTTGTCTTTATCTTGGTGACTTTTCGTATTCCTCAAAGTCTCCCTTCATGAGAAGTTGCACCCTTCCTCTTTTGTCTTCACTTCGTGACTCTTGGAATTCCCCATGATGACTCTTCATGGGAAAATGCATCCCATCCTTCTTTTGTCTTTACCCCATGGCTCTTTGACTTCTCCATGGTCCCTTATTGTGTCTCATATGCAACGAAAAATATATTCGTTAATATTAAATAAATATTAACACACATTAGCCAAGATATATTTATTACAAACATTATTAAATGCAATGGGGCCTTTATCACCAATAATGATAGACCTTTGACATCAATGACAATATTTCCAACAATCTTTCCCTTTGTCATTGATGGCAACCTCAATCCTAAAACTGTCACATCCTATCACCTACACATATTGTCATCTGAACACATACATTAACTCCCCTTACTGTAACAACCTGTACCTATTCCTTTTACATATTTCTGCATCTATACTTGTACCTTTTATTCTCCCCCTTTTACATCAATGGCAAAGGGCCTACCTGGAGCTAACACTTAGCTCCACCTCAATTGATACTGAACATCAATGGTAGGAAGTAATAAAAATTACTCCCAACTCCTCTTGTAGATCTTTGAATTTATCCTTTGATTGTGCCTTTGAGAAGATATCTGATAATACATACACATTGTTCCCTATCCTTTGAGCATCAGCAATCAACTCATTTGAATCTTTTCTTCTAATCTCACAACCTTCTGTATGAAACTTTAATGTGTATCCTTGATCAAATATTTGACTAACACTCAAAAGATTGTGCTTAAGACCTTTTACATATAAAATATTTTTAGTCTTAGTTCTACCATAATCCAAACTCAAAGTACCTTTTCTGGCTATCTTGGTAGTGGTTTTATCTCTGAATCTCACTGTGCCACTATTGATCTTCTTTAGAGTTATGAACTTGATTTTATCTCCTATCATATGCCTCGAACATCCGCTATCAATGAACCATGGCTGATATTTATTTCTTACATGCAAAGCTGTCTGAACCATCATAGAATCTTTAGGTTGTTTCTTCTGCTATGAACATATCTTAACCTTATTCTTGATGAATGGAGCTTTGAAACTCTGATCCTTCTTGTTGATGAATGGAGCTTTGAAAATCTGATCCTTCTTGACTAACTCGAACACACTTCTACAATACTGAGCTATGTGTCTGAATTTGTTGCACTTGTAGCATACTATGGTCTCTTCATCAAAGCTTGATAGAGGAGCAAAAGAGTTGTGGCTTCTGCTTGACTCTACTTGACTTTTCTTTTCTTTCTTTCTGAAACTATTATCTCTTTTTCTACATTCTAATTTCTTGTGACCATATTCATTACAATAAAAACAATAGCCATAAAAATAAGACCTATCTATATATCTCTGACCTGATTCCCTTTTGTAGCTTTGTTCCCTCCAACCTTCTCTATTTGAAATGTCCTCTTTATTCTTCACTTCTCCCCTTTTTGTTTCCTCTCTTTTAAGAGATTCAACATAGCTATTTTTCTTTTCAAATTTGATCCCTGTCTTATCTTAATTTGATTTTTGACTTTCTAATATCTTACTCATCATGTTAGTGCTATCCTCAAATTTTGAATCACTGACTACTTTATCATTAACTTCTTTCTCAATATCTTCATTTGAAGAGGCAATTTCAATAGCATACCTTTCACATTCTTTTCTTGCTATTTCCAACTATTCTGTTAGATTTTCTTCATTCTTCTTGGCTTCTTCCAAGTGCGTTGTTAGATCATCAATAATTTCCTTTGACTCCTTTTCATTTTTTTCAATCCGACGCATCAAGCTTCAATTTTTCTTCTCAACAGCTTCTAACTCTTCTAAGGCACAAATGATTTCTCCTTCCATATTCACTTCAACTTCATCCTCTTCTTCTTCTTGATCACCTTCATGTATGGCCATGAATAGAATCTCTTTTTCTTCTAAATCGCTAACTCCACTATCTTTAACTGAGCTAGGATTCTTAGAATACAGGTTCTTCTTCTCGAATCCCTTCTTGGATTTGCCTTTAAAATTATTATTATATGTAGGCTTTCATTCTTCTTCATCATTACCCTTATTTGGGCATCTAGCTAAAAAATGTCCAATCTTTCCACAATTAAAATATTTAAAAGGTAATTTTCCTTGATATTTACATGTTCCCCTTTTTGTCTTGCAAATGAAAAGTGCTTCAATGTCATCTTCATCATCAATGAAACTATCACTTGATTCTTTAATCTTAGCTTTCTCTTTCTTTGATGTCTTGAAAGCCACTTCTCTCTTTGAGGGTTTATCTTGTTCTGTTTGCATCTCATATGCCATGAGATACCATGAAGCTCATCCATCTTTAGCTTGGCTAAATTCTTCATCTCCTCGATTGCTGAAACCTTTGCATCATATCTCAATGGTAGAGATCTTAAAACCTTTTGCACCACCATTGACTCTTCCAATGTTTCTCCAAGACCTTGAATCTGATTTACTATTTGATCAACTCGCAAGAGATAACTTGTTATATCTTCTTCTTCTTCTTCCATCTTCAAACTTTCAACCTATCTTCTAAAAGTCTAAAGCTTAGCTTGCTGAACCTTTCCATCACCTTTGTAAATATTCTCAAGTTCTACCCAAGTTTCATGAGCAGATTTACATTGCATAACTTTAGCAAATTTATATTCACATAAATGACATAAAATAGCATTTAAAGCTTTAGCATTACATTCACTTGCCTTCTTTTTTGCTAGAGTAATTACAGATGTCTGTGGCTCTTCATATTCCTCCACCACTGCTTGTCATATGTCAAATCCAAGGGCCATCAAATAAATATTCATTCTCATGCTCTAAAAAAAATAATTCATCCCATCAAACAAAGGTGCCTTATTTGTAGAAAATCCTTCATGTGATGCAGCCATCGTGATTTCTTGATCTACCTTTAAGTTGTAAAACTTTTCAAAAGGAACTTGCTCTGATACCAATTGTTAAGAATGGGATATACTGAGAGGCGGGGTGAATTAGTATATCATATATCTTATAAAATTTTCCCTTTATCAAATTCCACTTAATCAAACATTCAAGATATGCAATAAAATTCAAACAATCAACACCACACAAGATAGAGAGAGACACGAGATATAGCGTGGAAACCCAATGTGAGAAAAACCATAGAGAACAATCTCAATTATATGAATGAGCACCAACCCAAACAATATTTACAAGCACCAACTTGCAGTAGCACCAACCCCTTTGTTGAGCACCAACACAACAACTATTCATGAGCACCAACCCACACAAGCACCAACCCCTTTGCTAAGCACCAACACAACAACAATTCGTGAGCACCAACCCACATGAGCACCAACCCCTTTGTTGAGCACCAACACATCAACAATTCATGAGAACCAACCCACAAGAGCACCAACCCCTTTGTTGAGTACCAACCCATAAGAGCACCAAGCCCTTTGTGTATACCACACAACTATCTCTCAATGTTGCTATCTCAACAAATGATAGTTTATTACAATATCTCTTTTCTCTCTCTGACCTTTGCTCTTCTAAGATAGATATAACAAATACAAATCATATTCATCTCTCACAATTGCTCTTCTAAGCTAGATATTACAATATCAAATCAACCTCTATCACTCAGATTACAAATGGCTTCTCAATCCTTTATTTATATCTTTCCAAATGACCTTTGGCCTTCCCCCTTTGTGACCCTTCAATCCTCATGGAAAATGGCACCAAACTTGTATGACCCTTCATATCCTTGCCTTTGAAAAGTCATGTGGTGACCCTTCATGAGCAAAAATGTCCTTCCCTCTTTTGTCCTTATCTTGGTGACTTTTCATATTCCTCAAAGTGTCCCTTCATGAGAAATTGCGCCCTTGCTCTTTTGTCTTTACTTGGTGACTCTTGGAATTCCCCAAGATGACTCTTCATGGGAAAATGTGTCCCATCCTTCTTTTGTCTTTACCCCGTAGCTCTTTGACTTCTCCATGGGCCCTGCTTTTGTCTCATATGCAACCAAAAATATATTCGTTAATATTAAATAAATATTAACACACATTAGCCAAGATATATTTATTACAAACATTATTAAATGCAATGGGGCCTTTATCACCAATAATGCTAGACCTTTGACATCAATGACAATATTTCCAACAACAATATACATAAATATAGCGAGAATACAAAAGAGGGAGGACCCCAAATGGCCATTTGTTGATGTCACCATTTGTTACATGAGGGCCCACCGGTCAGGGGTAAAATAAACCTTTATAAAAGTGTTCTAGTTACACAATAATTTAGTTGCCATTAACTTTAGTGAATAAAAACTTTTTATCTTATATGTTCTTTATCTGAATTTTTTAACTTATGAAATGTGTGAGAATTTATATAATATGATATATTATTGATATTAATGTTATATTAAGAAATATATTAGAATACTAATATATTAATAAAAATTAATATTAATATATAATATTAATTTAAATAATATTATTAAATATAATATATATGTATTTTAATAATATTTATAGTTATATATATAATAAATGTATTGTAATATTTTGATTCTTAGTGTGAATAATAAATGTATTGCAGTAATGGACTCTAGAGAATTTCGAATATTCCAAATTATGCATTTGTCGTTTCGAAGGATGAGTAAATTGACTCGAACCATGGAATTCATAGGTGTTTGAGACAGCAAGAAAGCATTATGAAAAGTGTGTTATATGTCAAGGATTTTGAGCAGATGGCTTGAATAAATTAAAAAAAAACATTGTTTGTTTTTCTTGAGTGGTCGGCGGGCAAATGCCACTTGGTCCATGGGCATGAAACGTTTTTGTAGTTTGTCTTTTACTTGAAATATTTTCATGATTTTTAGCCACGATAAGTATATGCCTTTCTAGACAACTGGGTATTCTTGACTATATGGGAGAGGAATGATTAGCGATTTAACTTCATCAAACAGATTTCTACTGTGTGAGAACATATTTCATATGGTTTGCAACTGTGTGAGGACATATTTCATCTGGTTTGAAATCCATATTGTTTGAGGTGGTAAAATGAGCAGCGTAGGTCAAAATCTGGCAGAGCATATTATTCGACAGGTTCAAAACCAACATCCTGGTGCAGAACATGAAATGCAACCCAATCCTCAATTCTTCTCAACAGATCACAAACTAGCAGGTATTTCTTTGTTTATATTTAGTGCACGACACACTACACAGAAAATACAAATATTTGGAAGCCGTTTATGATCATTAATACCAGGATGCACCTTCACCGACATAATGTACTGTATGGGGACCCTTCGTTTCCTTGCACAAATCATGCCTTTTTAATCTTATTCAGTGTTCGAAGCAATGTAAGGCATTCCATAAATCTAATGTGGCTTAAATCAGCTTCAAGGTTTGCAACCATGAATTTCATATTTGTAAATTATTATTATGGGTCGATGCCTTATGAAACCAAGTTACAAAGGACGTTTTGCACAGGTATTCACATCAACAAGAGCGACAAAATGTTGGCTATTAAGGCTTCCAGGTCTGCTGAACTAGGTAAAAGTACTTATCTATTTATACAATTTTCTATTCTTATACCTCTTAATCAAAGCATTTTTTATCCTTAATTTTAAAATGGTTTTGTAGAATGCCCAAGCATTACAGACGAGGATATGCTAGTTTTGAGAAAACAGATGCATCGGATGAGAATAGAGGAAATAGATTATATTCGTCGACGACATTGGAATTATGAATGTAAAATTAACTGTTTTTTTTATTTATGAGGTCTATCTGTCAGTGGATATCATTAAAGGCAGTGGATATGTGCGCTCTAGATGTCACACATTCAGAATGGCATTTAAAGATCCGTGGATGAATCTCAGTTATAGTTCTCTCAGTAGAGATGCCTCTGGCGTAATTAATATATAAAAATAAAATAATTTCCAATTGAAAATAGAATCTCAAAAGAACAATCCCTAAAACTTATTCACAATATATTTCCAACTGATGTTGGTGGTATGCATAAATTAAAATAATTCTTGTCCAAAATGATAAACAATTTTATTATGGTGGAATACTATTGTTATTGTTACATTGAGAGTTCCCTGATTGGAATAAGCCTTTTGCTCCATACTTAATTAATGGTTTACATTTGAATTTGGAGGGTGAATACGATCATGTCTTCCTATTATTTATGCATGTCGTACTTTGTGGAGTTGCATCACAGGCCCTGAGGTTTTTTTGATAGGGTGCATTGGCCCATCAATAATTAGATGTAAAATATGAAATTGCAAAGTGTTACTACATATAATAAATGAAATTTATTCTCATTTTCTATCAATAACAAGGTTATGGAAAATTTACTTCTAATTTGGGATTGTCCATATTCAAAAACTCATTATTTTGATTCTATGTGATAGCTCTGCATGCATAGGTTAGGTTTTGGGCATACGTCAATTGTGAGGTGGGTTAAGTGTGAATCAATTTTTCTATATGAATGAGTTTACAATATTTTTTAAGTCTAAATTTTGTTCTTACATTGATTGTGTGTGTGTGTGTCTATATATGTATATGTATGTGTGTGTGTGTGTGTGTGTGTGTATGCTTACATACATACATATGTGTGTGTGTGTGTGTGTGTGTGTGTGTACACACACACACACACATACATATACATATATACATACATACATACATACATACATACATACATACATACATACATACATACATACATACATACATATATATATATATATATATATATATATATATACATACACACACACACACACACACACACACACACACACACATATACATATACATATACATATACATATATACATATACATATACATATATATATATATATATATATATATATATATATATATATATATATATATATATATACATATACATATACATAGACATATACATATACATATATTTATATATATATTTCATAGGAGAAAGTTGTTGTAGATGGTTATAGTTATCTTCATTGCAAAAAAAGATGGTATGTAGAAGTGAGAACCATAATCCTCAAAATTATTTAAGGTGTGATCTATTTTTTTTAATCATTAGTATGTACTATTTTCTTAAAAACTATATAACAATTATAACATCCATAAGCCTCTAGAATATTTATGGTTAAAAAATATTTTCTTAGTATTGACTTTTGTTATTTAAATTTTGAAAGGCTATAAGAGTTGTTAGCAGTTATTTGTTCTATTCAATACATACAAACTCTAGGAAATTATGTTCTTCCTCTTCAGAATTTATATATACATTTGAATTTTTTAAAGGCTATATGAGTGATTAGCAGTTATTTGTTCTATTCAATACATACAAACTCTAGGAAATTATGTTATTCCTCTTTAGAATTTATATATACATTTGCAGGGTCATGATTTCCTTTCTATCAAACCATTAATATTTTTTCACCTAAATTTTAATGTATGAAAACCATGTAGAGGTTTTTTTAATCTATTATTAAGATTTAGATAAGGAATATTAGAATCTATATATTTTTTATTTGATTTTTAATTTTAAGAAAGTAATAATACATAGTAGTGTTAGCCACAATTGGCCACATACGTGAATAAAATTTAAAAGTTTGGTCATTATGATCTTAACTTTATTGATATCCATATCAAAAATCTTGTCTTGATCATGGTTGTTCTCAAAGTAATAGGCTTTGTGTTGCTCTTGGTAGTTTTTAGCGTCTCTTAGGGCGATCTAGTTAGAGGTAGGGTCAAGTCACCTAATATTATCATCAAAGTCAATAGATGTGTCCATTTTCAATGTGTTTAGCATAGATTAAGGTAACTTTGACAAAGTTAAGGTTTGAGTGTGAAGCCAACATCAAGTTTGAGTCATGGTCAAGGAAGAAGGGTGAACCTTCAAAAGGGAATGTGTCGCAAGCTAAACAAGTAGAGCAAGTAACAAAACTATGAAGTTGATAACATTGTAATTTTAATCATTTTAGACAAGATAAGGTATGTTTGGAAAGTTTAAGGTTTTCTTCATTTTGTCTTATATTGCTTATTACAATGTTTTAGTATGACTCTTTGAGAAAAGGTCAAAATTGAAGGTCTATATCATTGAATAGAGGTTCTTTAAATCATTTAAAACTTATGGAATGTCATGATATGTATATTTACCTATACATCTTGTTAAAAATGCTTGAAGACTACATTTAAATGTTAAAGGACTTTTGTAACTATCCATTCATCATTTTTTAATGTCCAAATAATATACAATGAGGAATTTGTAGGGGAAGAAGGTGGGAAACACTTTGGTACATAATTCTACCACCGTACCTGTCAAGGGAGACTCCATGGATACTTGTTTCATTATCTCTAATAGGTTAAGAAGGTAGAAAAAATAATTTCTTGAAGAGAATAGGCCTCTAAAGGTCTATTTACAAATGTTTTCTTTTCAGGATGAACTTCTAAGCCTCTCCAAGTATCTCTCTAGTCTCCTCAAATTCAAATCCATGCTTTATAAGAAGTGGCAAGATCAATAAAGTCAAAAATGTATGCCATTTATCTATTGGGTTTAACAAGTTTGCTTGCATGCACAAGAAGGTCCAATGGTTTAAGGTTAGTTCTTAGAGGAGAAAGGGAATTGGATCTAAAACTTTTTTCAAAATGAGGGGAACCTAATTTCCTTCTATTTTTTGGCATACATTATTTAATCAAGTTCCTTAGTTTTATGAATAAGCTTTAATAAGTTAAGGTGTAAAAGAGTGATGTAAAATCCTAGTAGCTCATTTTTGGGTAGTTTCAGAGCATTTATGAGCTCTTTATTGCAAATGAATGATTGTGTGAGATCATGTAAGATCCTAATGTGAGATCATGTAATGTAAGAGAAAGGTTTTCAGATATTTATAGGCAAGCTTGTGCTCTCTAGATAATAATGCAACACTCCATGTCTTTTGAATATGATCTTGTCTACTCTTACTATGACATAACTATGATTTCTTATATGACTGGTCATGTTTTTATTTAGAGGCATAATATAATATAACTATGTTTATACCACACATAAATTTACGTTTTCCTTCTCCTTGACTTGGAAGCCAACGGTTATCTGTAAGAGCTATAAAGCTAAAAAATAACGTACAATTGTAATGGGTTAAACTAACCCCATTCACCCCATTGATGATTACCTTTTTCCTAAATATACATATACTCTAACTATGGGTTCAATCTATAAGTATTTTTGTTTCTTAGTGTTATTGTGTAGTTATTCTGCTTGAATAGATGCATATAACTATAAATCTTGATTTGATATATGACAATGTTATTTTTTGACTTGATTTGGAATGCCTAAAACATTATTTGTGATTAATCCTAGTAAATGATATTGAATTTGGGAATAATAGGATAAAGTATCTCAATGTATAATAGTGTATAATATATAAATGTCAAATAATAATCAAGTCATTTGATGAGTGACCTTTGATTTATATTTATACTAAACCTTTTGAATAAATTCCTTTACCCAACTTATGAAATTTGTGGGATGACTTAAATGAATATTTCAAATGTTCGAAACTAGATTTTAAATGGAAATACAATAAGGACACACCAGGTGGACATGTTTATGTCATAGAACCTGTCTACCTAATGCAAACATATCCCAAAAAATAATGTTATTTGTCCTAAGCTTGGAATATTTCTTATAGATATATAAATCTATTTGAGCATTGACTTGTAAATTCCTATGTATTAGTGATGGTGAATAGAGAGGTCAAGCCTACATATAGATAAATGACTAGAGAAATGTTGAATAAGATTCATGTATTTGATTGTAATCCAATGGGTTTAAGAAATGTCAAGAATTAACATTGTGAGATAAATGTGACCATATTTAGGTATCTATATTTGGCCCTCCTTTATTCTAGGAATGAA
>JARHVA010007230.1:120000-140000 GCA_037957365.1 Torreya grandis | reverse complement strand
CCATACGTGTCATGGTGTGAAGAAGCTTGGTAAAATGGTTTCATAGGTTATTATATGTTCTTTAAAGTCATTTCATGCCTTCATCATATTTTATAAACATTTCACACTTGTTTAAAAAGATTAAGTTTATTTTACAAACTTTAAGGTAAATTTTTATGTAAAAGAAAGTGTATGTAGTTAAAATTTCATGCATGTCAAGGCCAATAGAGATGAAATATTTGTACACCACCTTTTTATAAGTTATTTATGTAGTTACCTAACTACATATATTTTAGAAATGTCAGAATGCTTTAGTTTTTTAGGTTTAACCTCCAAAATGGTAAGTTTTAAACACTTATACGGATTAAGAAGACCCACTTTTAAGTAAAAATGACTTCAAAGTGTCTATTCAAATTATATATAGGTCATTTCTAACTTCAGGAAGATTTTAAAGTAATAGGAAGTTAAAATATACATTCTCTCTCCTATCTATCTCCTTGAAAGATCACAAAGGTAGTTTTCATGTGCTCATTCTATATAGCAGGAGGGGAGTGGGTGCCTGATATTTTGACCAAAGTTGAGGACCCATATGGACTCTAAATCACTCAAATTTATTTTTTTATTGATCTCCTTCCTTTTATGAACAATTTCTAATGAGATAGGGTGTTTAAAAGAGGTGGAAAACCCCACGGGCTCCTATTTTTCACCATTTACATGTAGTTTAGATTTCATTGGATCATGGTGAGTGTTATAGGGGGTTTTTACATGTATTAACATACATTGAAAAAAAAAATTCATCAGACTCACATGTGTGAGCTTTCATGAGATGAAGAGAAGCCTCAAAGGAAGATATCTCATAGTTCACATTTTAAAGTTTTAGGGTAGTTGACAGAATCTATTGCATACAATGTATGTATTTATGTATTTTACCATCATCCTAGTCAATTAAAATATATCCAATATGAATTTTTACTCTATACCAATCCTCTAAGTGGTATCCATTTTTTGATGCTTAATGATTATATTTTGAAGCTACTTCCAAAAGTGGTTTATAAAATTATTATCTTGCACTTTTTATAGGTGTATGATGGTATTAAAATAATGAGAGAGGTGATAAATAAATGTATATATTCCCTCATATCCCAAGAAATAAAACTTGTACCATTTCAATGCTTAACATATTAAAAATGGAGACCTACAAGTCTATAGATTTGTAATTTTGCATTTCATGAGATATGTTTTGTATCATGGACTAAACCTTGAGTTTAAAGGCATAAAATAGTGAAAGTTTTATATTTTTTAAACGCTTGGAAGAGTTTGAGGCTAGTGGATAAGGTGCGGTCTTATAGTTCAAGGTCAAGATACCCAATAACCACCTACAATTAGAATTGAAAAGACTTAAGCAGTTTGAATCTTTAAGTCAACATGAAAGACATCTAAGATGTGTATGTGAAATATAAGGGATAAAAATATATATATTCATCTACATTCCAACTCCCATAATGTTCTCATTGGAGGACTTATGCATTGAGAAAGAAATGGATCCAATCACTACCTACAAGCAGAGCATGGGAGTATACATGTATGGTCAAAATGGAAAGTGATAATAAACTTGCATAGAGTTAGTTTTGAATATGAAGCTATTAATAAAGATAAATTGTGTATAAATTACTAATATCCTATTTTATAAGGCTGGGTTTCTAATCTCAATTTTCAAAACTCTCACCCAATCATCAACTACAACCATGTCTTGAATAGACATGAAAGAGAGTGTGTATGCAAGTGATGATGCAGGGTATTGGAAATTTGTACAGGGTAAATAAAAGGTTTTAATCCCCCAATATTGTTATGAATATCATTGATGTATCTCAATTATTTGTATAAAACATTTTAAACTCTAAATACAGTCAAAACCCCAAAATGACCACCTACAAGTTTGTCTGATTACTTCAAATGGTTTTCAAACATAAAATAATGAGTAATGTAGAAAAGAAGGTTTGGATATTATATAGATATCTTAAGGATAAAAATTTAATTTGAGTTCAAAATTAAATCTAAAATAATGATGAAAGAAATTGATAAAGACACGCTCACTTCAACCCTTGCAGACACAGTCAATTTGCCACCTATAGGTCGGCCTAAAGTGAGAGGTGTCTGTAGAGAGGATTAAAAATACAGTTATTCAAGCATTAGTCCATAAAAAATGAAACATACATAAATAAATAACTAACCAAGCCTATCTATTCCTATGGGAATTACACAGGATAGTAAGAAACAAATGAAAGAAAGCAACACCATATTACCTTCCCAAGTGAATTCACCATACCCATGTGGCTCAAAAACATGTTCTCCCTTGATAGATCATCCTTGTATTTGTAAGAAATTGTGGTAATATCCTCTAATTCCTTAATAACACTCTATAAAACCTAGTCTCTTGATTCCAAATCACTAAACTAGCCTATCAATGAAGATTGCAAACAAAAACTATAATCAAATGCAAAGCCTTGTGGAAAAAGTTTAGCATTATAAATTTGAAATATTCAAGATTTTAAGATATTTGAGCATAATAACCTTGCACAAAAATAGATTAGAAATGATGTTCATGGCCTCTCTATTTATAGATTTTTGAGATTGGTCAGGATCAACCATGACCATCCATCTAAAGATTGAGATGTGTGGCCATAGATAATCCTAATATTTAGAATTAAATCCATAATTACTTTCATCATGACCTTAGAAAAAGGGGCATTGAAGAGGCATGAGAGGCATTAACTAGGCATGGATGACCCATAATCCTGATATTTGTAGCATTTACGGCCTAGGGATGTCTTCCCAAGAAATGATATCACCTGATGATGCAGTTAATGGGAATCAATTTTCAAAAATAAATATTCAACAAATCTCATGGAAAATCCACTTAAGCTCTTGATTTGGATTAATTTTCCTTAAAAAAAATTAATCAACATTTGTACAATTATTCAAAAATTGGCCCTCAATTAATCAAAATGGTCATAAATTCATATTACTAGATCATAAGTTGACTAAAGAGGAACCAGAAGGTGATGTTAGATGTGTTGGAGCTTTATTTCTATTTATAATGTTCCCAACATTGGATAACAAAGGTACATGATGTGTACCAATAAATTAGAAGAAAAGAGTGATCCAGAGCACTAAATGGCTAAATGGTCATTTTAACTAGAAATGATCTGATCAAAGTTAACTAGCCCATAAAATGCATTTCCCTATTTAGGGATACTTTGACCTAAACTAGCACTTGTAAGTGACAAGTTCAAACTATTTAGGACATTTTATAGATTTTCACCTAAAATGTGGATCTGAGTGAAATTTGAGTAAGATTGACAATTTCAACACAAACGGTGTTAGGAATTGGATGTCTACATTTTAACCCTATTTGAGAAGGTGTAGCGAGACATTTAGATGAAATGATGCCTTTTCAAAGAAAAGAGTTGTCAAGAATAATTTGAAATAGACTCATGATGCCCCCTCGAGAGGACATACTAGGATGAAAGAGAAGGATGGACTCTTGAAAAGAGAGAGAAAGTGAGAGATTAACCCATAGAATAGATCAGATCCAAATGAGATAATGCTTGTACACATGATTAACATAAATTATTAAAATATAATTAGAAGTATAATAGGGCCCAGATATGGGGGGAATGGGAAAGATACAATCCAGAAATGTAAGGGATACACTATAAACATACCCAATTTGAGAGTACAAGCTATGTGCTTATGGCATTAATCAATCTCGAGACAAGTTGCAGACTAAAATATTTCCATCATGGGATTTAATGTGGAGATATTGGAATTACAAGAAAAGAAAAAATGTTCTACTTCAAGAAGGGAAGCACCACTAGAATGGGGTCTCTAAAGATAATATAATAAGTACTCTAGTAGAATAGAATTGATCGTGATAAAATAGTTTTGCTCTAGTAGGGTGAATCTTGATCATTGATAAAGAATAAAGAATGATTTTTCCCTTATAGATTTGATTTGATCAAACATGGTTCAGATGTTCCCTAGCATGGGCAAATGACAAGCAAAATAGCTCAAGGATATAACTAAAAAGATAGGTTAAAATGAGCAAGCACAAATGCACATGTGATGGTGTAATGGCTTAGAAAACCATATAAAACCAAGCATATGAGAATGCACAAAGTGATGAGAGAGATGAAAATAAGAATGGAGATAACTGAGCTAACCTCAATAGAAATTGAGAACTACCTACATAGTTCCATGGACTCAGGTCCCAACATGAACTTTAGGCCAATGTAGTTCACCCATGTTTGGGAGAGACTGGAATGAGGAATGATGAAAAATGACTGAGAATTGATTAAACTTGCAATAAATGCAAAGATATGCACATATAATCATAGATAAAGAAGCTTGAAATGCATGCTACCTAGAATCCTAATTCCATATCATGATCCTAGGTTTTATGGAGTGTTCTTGAGAATCATTCATCAGAGTTGATGTGGAAATTAAGACCTTGAGATCTGAGCATAAAGTGATTTCTATAGAAAAATAAATTAGGAATCATAAGTATGAATAACTTAGAATGACATAAGATTCCAATTGAGCAAAACTAGTTCAAATATGAATATCTATAACTAAGGATAATGGTAAAATAATGACCAAAACTAGAGTTACAATGATTTACATTTAAATAAAAAATAATAAACAAAGAAAAAGATAAACATAAATGGAGCTAACTTGAATCAAGATATGATCTGAAGTAGGAACAAAAATGTTAAAAATAAAAGGAAAGAACATCTTAACAACATGAGACCAAGATATGAATAACCAAGATCCATGTGGACCATCAAGGCATTCTTGAACACAAAAGGGAAAAGCAAAATCAAATAGAAAAACAAGACACCAACAAAAATCAAATAAATAAATTGGCTTAAGAACAACATAATAACATAGGATCAAGATATAAATAATCAAGATCCATATGAATCATCAAGATGTTATGAAACACAAAAGAGATAAGAAGAAATAAAGGAAACACAAGACCAAGATAAGATAAGAAGTAATAAAAAGAGAAAGGAGAAGAAATAAAAGGAGATATGTGAAATCACAATAAAACACAAATAAACGCACACAAACAAAAACCAAGTTAGTGTGGTTGAAAGACAAATGTTCATACATCTGTGGTATAGGTGTTACTTTCCACCACATCATAACAAAGAATAATGACATGATAATTATTCTCTAATTAAAGAGGAACAATGATAGAATAAATGGGGGAAGAGAAGAAAAGGAAGGGGTTAGCCAAGCTGACTTCAGATGTATAAGACAAGTGGATGTTGCCTACATAGTTCCATGGATATGTGTTTCAACATGAATTTTAAGCCAAATGTAGTTCACCCAGGAAGTGTGATAGAAGAAAAATGATGATCAATATAGAATGATTAATTGTTATAGAAGAAATGGAAGAAATTGATGGGATGAAAAAGAATGACCTTGAAAAATAACAAGTGTGTGGGACAAGATGAAATGAACTAGTATTTATGTTCTTACAAAATGGTAAGAGCATTCAAACTTAATAGTTGTTCATAAAATGGTGAGAGTGTTCAAAGTTAACAGTTGCTCACAAAATGATGAGAGTGTGGGATGGTGGAATGGGAATGTACAAATGTATAGAAGTGTGAGACAATGTTTTTGTTCTTTTGTGGATCATGTTTTAATGTTTTTGGTATTTTTAAAGTATTTATAATGTTTTTATTGTTTTTTAGATAAAATATGCATAAAGTGATACCATATATCAAGGAGATGTACGCCTTGAGAGTAGATGTTCAAATAAAACATCTAAGCCAGCTGCAACGGCCCATGCTCACAAATAAGTGAGAGCGAGGTGCTTGATTGCTCACAAAATGGTGAGAGAATATAGAAATGGGGACTGAGATGACCTCAACATGAATTTATCATAACCTACATATTCTAAAAAATGACTTCAAGTTATAGTAATTCCATCCACATAAAAGGCAGAGAAAAACCAACTAGGTCCCAACAAGTTCTCAAATTTGGCAAATGGCTAGTCAAATGAAAATAGCGATCATAAGGTGATGCAAAAATTCATGATAAATAAGTGTTTCCCCTAGTTTTCCCATAAGAAGTTATAAATAATATACAATAGCACAGGTTAATGATAACAATTTTTCCATAGGTAGTTATAATTAATAGTAAGAGTGGTGAATCACTGATTTGCCCATAAGAAGTTATAAATAGGCTCATATAAACAAGATTTATATAGGATGGAAAATGAAAGATATCTTTCTAGATAAACTATCACACTACTTTAATAAACTATAATTATAACCATGGATTGGAATGATTATTGACACTTGATTGGAATCCCCTCATAAAAGGTGCAGGAAGAACAAAATAAACCAAGATCAAAACAAGATTGGGTAGGATGACTAAAAATAGTATTTGGTTTAGATAGGAATGTAATAATAAGATGGTATGGTCTTTCTAAGCATAATTATGGTTTTTTGATAGATTAGATAAAATGGTAAGAGGTTTGACCCCAAATGATGGGTTGAATGGCTAGGTACATTGATAATGGCAAATAGATATGTAACAATGGCAATGGCATGGTAATGTGAAATGGCATGGGTGTGGTTTTTTATTCTAATATTTATAATGATGGGGAGATGCACATCCTAATCAAAAAATGATACAGACAAAATAATTGATTTGTTAATTACTAGCCCACACCTTGTCTGAATAGCTACTCTGTCAAGAACTTGATGTAGATCTGGTTATTGAGAATGCTTTTGTGATCTTCATTGGTCATTGATTCTAATTCCTTCAAGTGTCAAGACAAGGTATTTTTTTAGCCTCTACAAATGAAAGTGTGGTTGTGGATGATAAAAAAGGATAAATAATGGATGGTAGGTTTGATTGTAAATTGGAATGATAGATGATAATGGAATGTATAATAGCAGGGAAACAAATGAAGATCAGGACTTTCAATCACATGTAATGTTGTTGATGCTAGATTTGACATAATTTTGGTTATGGTAGGGTTCAATAACTCTAAATATGATCTCAATAGGACCATCAAATTATTCTATTGCTTGATATTAAGAGTAGTTACCATCTGATTATGTTCTAGATTGGAAGCTATTTTGATTTGATCTTTGATATTATCTTCAATAAATAATCAAGAAATTTTGTGCTTAGCTATTGGTCCCTAAATGAGGTTTTCACCATTGAATTTTTTTTATCATCCCATAGTGCCTCTGAGAAGGTTTCACTAAGTAATGTTGACTTTTGACTTTGATTGTCCTCTAGCGCTTCTAAAAACACTTCACTAGAAGATGTTGAGTTCTGAATTTTCTTGTCCCCTAGTGCCTCTAAAAATGTTTCACTAGGAGAGTGTTCTATTGATATATGAATGTGATCTTGGCCTCCTTACTCTTCATCAACTACTATGTCTCAATGTATGCAGTTTAATAAAGTATGATTCTGTCAGTCTTGATCAACACTTATGGAAGATGGAATGTTAATAATATGGCTATCTTGGTTGATGGTAATAATGGGATGGTGAAGGTACCATAATCCTTGTAGATTATTCTAGGAAAACTTGTGTCTATGCTGAATTAATCATCCTCAAAAACTATATAAGGATCACAAATATATTCAAATAGATCTGTAAGGTAATTTTAACCAATGTTGTAACAACCAATACTATAATCTATTTATAACTCTGATTCTAAAGCAAGGGACTCAAAATCCAATGTCACCACTGATGTTGATTCTATTTTTGATACTAAACCCAATGTCAGTTCAAAAATGGAACTTGACTCTAATATTGATTCTTCATCTGATATGGTTGTTTTGATAATGTTCTATTGAATGCGAAATTTTTGATTAATGGCCTATGATGGTATAATGGGCTTAATAAAAATTGATTCATCTTGGAAGGGTTCAACATAGACTGACTTGACTGAGTGAAGTCCTTCAAAAAGAGGGAACAGCTCAAGGGATGTCTTGACAAAATCATGTCTATCAAAGTGAGACTCCTCAATGAGTGGGAAAACATCAAGAGACAACTCTACGGAGATTAGATTATTAAGGAGATGAGGCTCTTTAAAAATATATAACTTATCATACTTTATCCTATCATAAATGGGTGTCTCAACAATAACATTTAGGTTTTGGTTCACAATTGGTTTCAAAAGATCAATTTTGAACACATTTTGATCCTCATAAAATGGGATTTGAAGAGGTAATGGTTCTTATTTAGGTTCACAGATTGGCACAAAATTTCTAAAGTGAGGAACATTTAGTTTAGCAAGAAAAATGGTTTGTGGTTCAATAATGGACTTTCCAAAAATCAGAATATTGAAGAAGGGATAAAAAATAATTAATTCTTCAAATAGAGGCTCTTCAACAATAGGTTCATCAAAAACTAGTGATGGGCCAAGAATGGTAATGAGTGGATGCTTCTTAGTTTGTTTACTTGTGAAAACCAAGGGAGGAGGTCCTAAGATGGTGATCTTGGTACATTATGGAGTTTTATTACTTAAAAATTCCAAAGCATCCAAGTCTTCTTGATAAACCCAATCATTCCTATCATGAGTTGGATCATAAGTTAGATCTTGACTATGTTCCCATGACTAATTTTTGTGAGGTGGATATAAATCTATCTCACAAACCATATTGTCACCATAGGGGTCTTTACTAAAGTCATAAAAGTCATTTTTTATGTCCATTCTATCATAAGTTGGATTATCCATGACTGTATCATACATGTAGCTAGACACATTTGTATTTAATGAAGAGAGCTCCAAAAATAGAAAGACTTAAAGTTCTGCAAACTCTGAAAAGTGATGTTTAAAATATAGAAGGTTCAACCTTTGTTGAAAGAGTGAAGCTACATCTCAAAATTAGTTTGTGCCAAGATTTGGCATAAAATAACCTAACATCAAAGGTTTTTGAAGAAAGGTTGTGTTTTCCCAAACAAATTCACAAATTAAATGAAGAGGATAGGCACTTGAATAAACAAAATAATCAATAGTGTTCAAAATTAGGTAATCATTTAACAGAAGATATGCAACCCAAAATAAAAATATCTATGTACCAACCCCATGAATTGAGGCCTAAATATAAATCAATTAATTTTTTGAACCAAACCTGACAAGGTTATTTTAAAATGCAATGTTGAAGACCAGGATTGGACCAAACAAGCTAGACAAAGCATAACGATGTATAAATAACGCACAAATAGTATACATGACATGGTTTGAAACAAATGGTTTTTGATACAATGGTAAAAAATTTCTTGAAATAAATTGAGCAACTTAATGGCATAAGCATGCTTGAATGATGTGTTCAATTTTTATATTTCAAATACTCAAAGGCAAAAAAAATATTTGACATGATTTGGGCAACATAATGCTACACTTCTTAACTCAAATCATGATTTTGACATGGCTTATGAATGAAAAAACAAGTTTTCACCTCAAACCATACCAATTAAATAATGACCAAAATAAACTAAGTGTAGTCATCCAAATCCTATAAAGTGTATGGCAATGTGGGATTGACTAAGCTAGCAAGGTTTCGATCATTCTAGGGGAAAAAATTTCATAATGACTTTCACATTAAACAATGTAAAATACATGCATGGAAATTAGGTGGCTGTGGTATTGGCTATTTTTAAAAAGGTCTTGCCCTTTTACAATCACTACATCCTACTATTCGCTTAGTGTAGTGTGATGTCCAAATGCAGATACGTCCTATGTGTAACTCTAAAAGAGTCAAATTAAGTCAATGCTAGGAGGTGAAATTTTGGGTCAAATCTTCCTTATTGAACTCATGGGAGGTAATGGCATCCCCCTCATAAGCTAAGTTTGCATGAAAATAAATAAATCATAAAATAAAAAGACTTTAGGGTCATTTTCAAGATCACCCAAACTTTGGTGAGTTTTTGGGGAGTGATTTAGGTGACACTTTCTCTAATCCTTGGAGTAGGTTATTTGCAATAGGAATGGTACTTTTGATTCCAAGGGTTCCCTATAGGGGATAAATGGAAGAGCATACATGCAACATTCCTCTTTTCACCAAAAAAAATCTAAATAAACAACAATTGCAAACAAGAATTGACAAGTGTGTTCAATTTTAAACCCAAATGAAATGTTTGGTGGTGTTCATTTGGCCCCTTGGTCTTAGTTGTAAACTTTAAAAACATTCACCAAAACATCTAAAACATTTGTTAAACACCAAAACAAAGTTCCTAATTGATTTTTTATGCATACAAAAGGTGATTTAATCATGTTTTCATCAAATGTCAAGCTTGGTCCTACAGGAAAAATGTTAGCATGTCCTTTAGCTTTGAAGCTCTTTTTAGCTTGAAATGAAGAACTTTGAAAAAGTAGCTCTCAAGTCTATGTTTTTTGAAAAACATAGTGATCAACATCAGTTATTACAATCGATAATGGTTACATTGGCCAATGGGACTAACTGATGTCAGTTTTGCTAATCAATGTCAGTTAATCTAGGTAACTGATGTTGGTATCACTTGCCAACATTGGTTACTATGTAAAACCATGGCAAACAAAAATGGTAAAAATAAAGTTAGAAAATCAATTTACATGAGTTTTAAGGGTCCATATGGATATTTTAGAGTTGAAAAGTAATCTTCTTTAGGTGTGAGATGTATTTGGTCCCACTAGGTGTGCCAAGATGTAGAGAGGATTACAAAATAATTTAGTTAAGAATTAGTCAATAAAAAAAGAAACATACATAAAGAACTAACTAACCAAGCCTATCTATTCCTATGAAAATTACAAATGATAGCAAAAAACAAATGAAAGAAAGCACAACCATATTACCTTCCCAAATGGATTCGCCATACCCATGTGGCTCAAAAACATGTTCTCCCTTGATCAAACATCCTTGTCTTTATCAACAATGGTGGTAAGCTCCTCCAATGCCTCAAGAACACTCCATTAAACCTAGGCTCTTGATTCCAAATCACTAAACTAGCTTATCAATGAATCATGCAAACAAAAAATATGATCAAATACAAATCCTTTTGGAACCAATTTAGCATTATAACTTTTCAATATTCAAGCTTTAAACATATTTCAGCATAATAACCTTACATGAAAATAGCTTAGAAATGAATTTCATGGCCTCTCTATTTATAGATTTTTGAGATTGTTCAAGATCAACCATGGTCATCCATCTCAAGATTGAGATGTGTGGACATGGATAATCCTAATATTTAGAATTAAATCCATAATTATATTCATCATGACTTTGGAAGAAGTGGCACTGAAGAGGCATGGGAGGAATTAATTAGGCATGGGTGATCCATAATCTTGTTATTTGTGGCATTTATGGCCTAGTGATGTCTTCCCAATAAATAACATCACCTAATGTAGTTAATGGAAATGAATTTTAAAAAATAAATATTCAACAACTCTCATGGAAAATCCAATTAATATCTTAATTTTGATTAATTAGCCTTAAACAAGGTTAATCAACATTTGTGTAATATTTTAAAATTGGCCCTTAATTAATAAAAATGGTCAGAAAGTCATATTAATGGGTCATAATTTGACTAGAAAGGAACTAGAAGGCAATGTTATATGTGTTGGAGTTGTATTCATATTTAGGATGTTTCCAACACTGGATAATAAATATACATGATGTGTACCAATGAATTGGAAGAAAAGAGTGATCTAGAGCACTAAATGGTGAAAGGGTCATTTTGACTTGAAATGATCTAATCAAAGTTAGTTGGCCCATAACATGTCTTGCCCTATTTAGGGATAATTTGACCTAAAGTGGCACTTTTAAGTGACAAGTTTGAACCATTTATGATGTTTTATAGATTTTGACCTAAAATGTGCATTTGAGTGTAATTCAATTAAGATTGACAATTTTAATACAAATGGTGTTAGGAATTGGATGTCTACAATGTCTATTTGGTTTGAGAAAGGAGAGAAATAAGGAAAGATTCAGGTCACACTATAATTATATTATAATGTTTCTATGATTCCATATGATCTTCAAAGTAGTCAATAAGTGTGTCAATGCGTATAGGTCTATTTAGGCATAGTAAGCCTCAGACCACATTCAATGACCTATATGTATAGTCATGATAAAAGTGTATTGTTGAGGGTAAATTGAGAATATAAATAGATTAGTATTTGAATAAATATTTGACATACACTATAATGACACCAATGGGAAGAGGAGGACAAACAAAGTGATAATTTGGCTTATGAGACCTCCTCAAGCTCTCTAGGTGCATGATTACAGTTCAAGACCAAGTTTCTCTTGATTGGTGTGAATATAACGTGATGCATGGGGTCAATTGGTTTTAATTTATTATGAAGGGGTATTTTCAATTAAATATTATATAATTTATTTATTTTTAAGGTCCCTAACCTTTATGAACAATGGTTAAGATGGTAGATCACTCTCTAATGGCATAATAAAGACCCAAGGAGCAAATTCTTATGCTTAGAAATATATAGATAGATTTAATGGGAACCTAAGTAGATAGGGGTAGTTTATTATACCATTTTAATTTTAATTTGTGTCATTTTTTCAATATTTAAGGCTGGAGGTTTTATGAACAATTGTTAAGAATTCAAACTAGCTTAAACCCTCTTAAAACCCTAATAAAGAACTGATAAGAGATATTTGCTTCCAAGCTTGCTTAAATGACATGGATTACCATTTAAAGCTCTTTAACATCATTTATCAATCCAATTATGTCCTCACCATGACACTTTTTTGTACCTACACCTGTATGGATGTAATAAATGTTGTACTTTTATGAGATTTTGAGCTCAAAATAGGGTATTAAAGATCATGAAAAGATGAAAACATTTAAAAGATATTATTTCAATTTTATTATACCTTATCAATCCCAAAAATCCATACAATCTACCCCAAAAATGTTCTTATAGGTTTGGTTGTTGAAGATAGTGTAAAAATGATTTGAGAAAGGCTAGTTTCTTGGACTGTTTCATGGTTCTCATATATAGACAAGGTCTCAGAATCCAAAAATTGACAAGGATCATGGTCATAGGTTTGGGAAAGTGAATAGAACAATTTTTTGTCTTTTCACATCTACGGGAGGTTAGTGGAGAAAAATTTAAGTTTTTAAGCCTAAAAGCCTAATTGAGGCCTAATTGGGGAGAGAGATCGATTAACAAATGTCACCTCCACTTGGTTTTAGGTCATGAACTTTAGAATGGAGTTGTAATGAGATACTGAGTAATAAACAATACCCTTATGTTTCCAATAGCATCCATAAATAACATCCATAAATTTTCCTACTTAAGGAGCTTTGTATCTTTTAAGGGTTATAAGCAATTGAGGCCAATTGAGAGCTTAAGGTGCAAGATGAAGCATTGGTGAGTGTTTGATGGACCCAAAAGATTTGTTTTAGGTATTATATTAATGATATATTAATTCAATTTAGATAGAGTTCATTCATGAATATGAACTCAATTTTGTAGCGATTTGGTCAAGATTGGCATAGTAGGACAAATTGGGCTTCAAGACACATAAGAGATGTAATAATCATTGAGATGTCAGTTTAGAGAGATTTTAAATTGATGCATGGTGTAAAATATAAGATCGAGAGATATTTCAAGAGGAGTTAGTGATCAAGTGTGTCATTTTTACATTACCTAGCCAAGAGACAGGTAGTTTTCAAGAAGACAAGGTGTTAAGCAAAAAAGAAACTCTCATACCATTTAGAATAAGAAAGAATCATCAACTAAGCAAAACATGTCTTTCAATATTTTATTATATTACCCTTTCTATTGATTTTTAAATTATTTTGACACTATTCACCTCTCTCTCCTATGTCCTTCTCTCTTTTTCTCTCTTATTTCTCTATTTATTCATCATTTATAGGCTATGTATTCAACCTCAACCTAGGTATAACAAAGCCCTACCAATTTCCATGCCTTTAATAAATGAGAAACTACCAGTTTTACCTCCTCATTTTACTTGTTTCAATTTTGGTGTATGACTAGTTGATCTTCTAAAGTAATTAGCTTAGGTTTCTTGGCATGTTGTCCTTTTATAGAATTTATATTCAATTTGAAAGCCTTTTTACAAGTCTTGTGAAGTGTTCAAGTGAATTTTGAAATGTTGAGTGAGTTTTTTTTCAGTAGTTTCATTATATGACCTCTTGACTAGTCCTTCTAGCCTAAGAAATTTCCACAACCTTCATATGAAATGTTGATGTATAGAGACAAAATAGGAGTAGTGTTTGTTTAGGTTATTCTCATGGTTTATGTGCACATAAAATTGGTTGGTAGTGGTTAAATGTTTTGGTACATCACCTCCATTATTGTATGTTTATCCCTCCTTTTCTAACAATATTGTAGATTATTAAATGATCCTAAGTGATTCATCAAGGGGAGCTAGCCCTATAACCTATAGATTCAATCCATCTAAAGTTCACCCAAAGCCTAGAATTGTCTCTATGTTACCCCAAATTTGAAAGGCTTGAACAATCTTCGAAGGGTGAAACATTTAGGCTATAACATAAGTAACTCTTGTTTTTCTATTAAAAGTGGGGTTAGTTGGATTAAGGAATTATTTTACCTCTATATATAATTATCAAAATCACTGGATCAACACTAATCAATGAATGATAAAGCATATTTGAGAGCCCATATAATCTTTCAAACCCTTGCCTAGATCATCATTACACCTTGATTTTTACATATATTATATTCATAGTCATTATAATTGTTTGATTCATTTTACATTGTATGCTTCTAAGTTGTCATGCTAGAACAAAAGGTATTTCTATTTCACATATGCTACTTCCTTTAGTTTCTTATATATTGACAAGTCATAATGTTTATTATAAAACTAATAATCATATTATTGAAAATACTTGGTCTCTTAAAAATTATTTTCACATAAAAACCAATAATTAAATTAGTGAATGTAACTATGATCATGACCAAAAACCCCATATTTATCCACATGAGCTTAATGAAGTAGATCATAATACACTATAGGAATTATATTTGTTTCTTCATTGTCTTCAAGATAACTGTAATGATTTGAATAAGATAATTATTTTAATTTTAACATATAATGTTTAATATCAGTTACATTAGCCAAATATGATACTCAATAGTTTCATTTTCATGTTACCAAATCCCATACATCCAGTGTTTCTATTTCCACCATTATATTCATTACTATTTCTACACCTATAACATCATATTTTGACTTGGTAGCATCTCTTGGTCTCAAAAATGTATCTATGTCTATGCCTACTAATATTATTGACACTTCTCCAATTACCTCTCTAATACTACTCTTAAGCATGCACTTCTTGCCTTACAAGCTAAGGTATTGAACATTGAGAAAATTAATTATCATGTTATCCCATATATAAACTCATTTTCCTTGTTTCTTAACCCCTTTCCACCCATAATTATATCTTGTCCATTATCAATTTTTTGGGGGGATCCTAAGCATAATCTATATGAAGTCAAAGGTGATCCTAAACAACATGTTCATGCATTCCATGAAACTTTTATAGATTGTGCAGATAAAAATTGTTAACAAATTTATTTCCAATAAGTCTTAATGATTACACTCTTATATGGTTTTATGATCTTCCTATTTAATCAATAAAGGCTTTCAACCCTTTGGAAAAACAATTTTTAACACACTTTTCTATCAGCATTAGATAAAATATATCATATGCTCAAATTACAAATCTCAAACAAGGGTTTAATGAAATAATTAGTAAATATTTGATAATATACAATTTAATATGATAGAAAAAATGACAAATCAAATAGTTGACAATGAGGTCCAAGATATCTTTAGTCAATGTTTTCTAACTCCACTTTAATATTTAATTATGTTTTATAATTACAAATCTTTCAATGAACTATTCCATACATTTAAAGAGTTTGAAGTCATGTTTCTTAACTAATAATCTTAAGTATATTTCAAATGTTCTTTCTACTTGAAACATTAATTTTTAAGGTAATCAAAAATATAAGAGCAAACCAAATGAAATAATTATTGAATCTAAGGTTACAATTAATTTTATCTCACAACAACACAAAATCTTCAATTACAAGATCCACCAAGGAGGAAAATTATAAGGTTACTTTAACCTCCTTGGGCATTATTACAAAACTTACTTGAATGCAATCTAATTACCCTTCATCCACTAATGAAAGTTTAAATATCTAGATAAAAATATAAAAAATGTAATTTAAATTCATATTGTCACTACCATATATGTATTAGACATTCTAAAAATAGATTTTAAATCTTAAGCAAAATATTTAGGTATTATTGATGAGAAAATTATTGATATTGGTACAGCTACTAGAGAGACCAATAAAAATTTAAGATACAACTCAAAGATCAAAATATATAAATATCATTTTCAAAATCATGAAACAAATAAAAATTATAGTTATTAAGTACATTATACATATAATGATTATCCTTATCCTCCTACATTTGAACATCCACTTGATAGTATCATTGGTGTAGTTACATGTAAATAATCATCACCTCCTAGGATTACATTTAATGATAATGAAATTTTTTGTGATGATTTAGGTATACATGTACTCTTTATTAGATCACATGTTGACAAACAATCCACATATATTTTAATGATAGATAATATATCAGGTGAAAATGTGTTCACCATAACACTCCTTTACTCTCTTGTCTATATAGAACAAGTTTTATAGGATAAATATTGAGCTGTCAAATGATTTGAAGGCCATACATAAAATAATCTTCGGTATATAATATCGGAGTTATTTCCAAAATATGGATAATGTGAATGCAATGGAGACATGATCACACGAGATGAAGCAAGTGCACACCACATAGATGCTAAAGCAATTTGAAATTATACAAGAAGATAAATTACACAAGACAAAATGAAGAAAACCAAAATCTGATTAACATGAGATGGCCAAAGTGAAGAATACATATAGGAGAGCACGTAAGTAACTCCTCCACAAAAGGTGGCCAAGGCACCCCAAAAATAGACTGTAACTCCTACATCAAAGGTGGTGACAAGGTGCTAAGAATAGAGAAGTAACTCCCACCAAGGGAGTTACTTATGACATTCTTGTGACACCTATGACACATGTATGACACACATCTCCACATAAGCTAGCCTATCCCACAAATGTAGGAAAACTCCATGTATGCACAAGAAATACAATTTCCCTAATTAAAAAATAGGGAAAAATAAAAACCTACACTAATATATAATACATATATAAGTGGTCCATTTTATATTTCCCACCCCATTATTTGGTCTACCAAATACATGGGTATTTAATATGGTATTAGGACATCCTTGGAAATAAAATACTGCTTAAGTAACATATATAGTTCATAAATGTCTCAAATATATTTATAGTAATCAAGTGGTTAAAAAATCAAGACTCCAATATGAATATTATTTGTCACTGATGATGTTTATTTCTACTATAGAATAAATTCTTGTCAAAATAATTGATAAGCATAGTAATGAAATAGTTTACATAAATATTCAAGAGCATAATTCACATATTCCAAAGCACAGTAGAATTTATTTATTTATTAGTGATCATAAGCATATAATAGAACAATTATATCTATTTATTCATGATTATTATCATATCCAAAAATTATTTTCTTCATCTACATATGATCATATTCATTTAGTTTCAAAGATCATGTAACATTCTATTAAGCATATTAAAGACAAACATCTCCTATGACACAATAAGTTATTTAGAAAGATTCACCATATCTACAAGTTGTTATATCTTCTCCTATAACAAATGAATATACATTTTTACATGGGAATATGACAAGTGATGTAGTGGATTATGTTACAATATTTTATCATTATTTAGCTTCAACTATATTTATAGTTGGCATGTCTCATTTTAAAAGAAATATTCCGTACAATGCAATTAGGTATACATATATACTTCCTCTTGATGAGATCCTTGGTTAGATAAAAAAATTATACTCCCTCTCAATCCACCAATTGTGTTCTATTTTATTAATCATAGACATAGATCCCTTTATACATGTATATTTTATAATTACTTCCTTGCTAATTCTTCTGTCACCATGCTAAGAATTCTTCTAGTCATTGGCTTTATTTTTCACTTTGGGCACATGGCCTCATGATTTCAAATAAATTCAAAAAATCCAAAGAAACTACCTTACAAATCTTTTAAATGCTCATTATTACTTAATATTACATACTTACCATATTGTATCTTTCATTAAACTTTCATGAACATATCTCCCTCTTTTCTATGAGGAGTATGTAAATTATTTTTAATTTTAATCAGTCAAGCTACATTTCTATGACTCATTTTGGACAAATATTGGGATCATATGGCTCACCTTATTTTTATGCTATAATGCCTTTACACCTTGTTCAGGATTGTTTTAATCCCTCCCTATACCTCTAATTTTTGAAGCCTTATGTATAGAGAAATTTTCAATTCCAAAAGTTTAAAAATTTCCAAAATAAATCAACTTTTGTAAAAAATAATGGGCATAAACTAAAAAAAGAATTCAAATACGGAAAAATTCCCACAAAAATTTATGTAATTTAAAAATTCAAAAAGTTAAAAATAATTTAAAAATGCAAAATCGAGACCTAAAATAATTTCAATTATTTCTAGCTTACTTCATTCTAAATGTTAATTATTATTTGTTAGATAGATAACATATTTTATTATTTCATTACACATTCCCTCTCATGAAATATTTGAGTGTGATATATGGTATAATTTTACATGGTTTTAATGTTGATATAACATTATTAGCCAAAATTATTGTTAATTTGGGGGCATATCTTTATTCTTAGTGAATAATTTAACTAGTTGTGTTTAAACACAACCTCTCTACCATGTTTACCTACATATCATTAAAAAAAATTACTAATCAATTAAATGGGTATTCTACTTTCTAACAATGACATTGATACATATGGTTGGAATAAATTAGATTCATTTTTATCTATGCTTCATTTTTAATTTATTATAGGATAAGATAGAAATTGATTACATATTGCATGTTTCCCTTGGCCTTATATGTATAAATATAATAAATATGGAATCATCATGCTATTTATGTGTCCCTTGGCCTTCCAGGCTTATACAACATTCACATTATGATTTTTTTATGCCTTTGGGTCTAATGTGTGACATATTATACAAATTACATGTAATTGTATGAAATTTATTATATGTTCATTTCTTGTTATGATGGTTCCATGACTCATATCATAAATTAATTCTACTAATAAATTCTCATTTTTTGTCACATATCATGCACATTGTGATTATGTCCTTCAGTGATATATCTATCTAACACATGGAAATTTAGTGTTACATTCAAATACAATGATGTAATACATTAAAATTTTCAATTTTAATTACATGATAAAACCTTTTGTATATTACATAAATCTTATTTTGAATTAATTGACTTAAAGGCTATGTCCCTTAGGGGTGAAGGGGGAAATCACAATGGACTTGTCTTGAGAAGGTATTTCCTCATGAGTAAGTTTCATATTTATGGCACTATACAGTTTCAAAAATTGTAGCATGATTAATAATTTTCAGCTTATGGGGGCATCTATAATTCACATGCACCCATTCCTATAGTTACATAGTGGAAATCTTTAAAAAAAAATCATGTATATATAGTTATAAATTTTAAAAAGCATTCTATATAATTTCAATACAAATTACAATTAGGGGTTTGATAATCACTCATGTTCAAGTTACTACATAGCATTTAAAATTTTCCTAAGACTCAAACTTTTGATTTTTCAAAGTTTTAAAATGAATATATATCCATATATAGTGGTGTGATTCAACTTCCTATTTAAAGCCCATGTTAGAGTATAATTACACTCAATGTATATGGTTTCATTTTATATATGTAGCGATCCATAGTTTGTGGTTCTTATTTCAAAT
>JARHVA010007230.1:65000-115000 GCA_037957365.1 Torreya grandis | reverse complement strand
TCATGGTTAAAATAAATGGTTGAAATAATTGATACAATAAAAGGTTGTATCATTTGAAAATGTAGGCAAGGTCACATCCTTCTCCAAAAAAGGAATATTTCTAGAGAGAAATCATACTTTCAACTAGCATACAAACAAATACAAGTAATGTCATATCACTAAAAGAACATGACTCCTTACTCATTACAAAGGAAAAATTAGAAATTTCAATACCACACTATGGGCCAATTCATTATTCATATTAAGATTCAACATAATACAATATTTTTATTTCACAAGTTCAAAATGTAGATAGAGATAATTACAATAATACAGATTGGTATGATCCTAATGATACTAGTTATGTAGATTATAAATATGGAAATGTAATAAAAATGTACATAGCTTCATGATAGTATTCCTTTGTAACATGTATCCATTCCTTGGTTCCATAAAGGATCTATTGATGGTAAGACACTTAAGGGAGTCATCAATTAGTATCCTTCTTTCTCGTTCTCAATTTAATATTTTAAATATTAAAAATAATAAAATATCAAAAAAATACCAATATCATATCCCACTTACACCTTAAACATTTCCAATCACTATGGTTTTGAATGTGTTTTCTTCTTAGTCATTTATGTTCCACATGATTGTGGTCCATCATAGCCTTCATTAATTATTATCAATTTCCATATTTGTTGTCAACATGACCAATCTTAATATATAAATTATTTCTCATATAATAAGTATATTCATTTTTATGACAATTAATCCCTTGTATTCTCTTATTATTTTATTTATTATCTATGGGAAATGGTCATTTTTTGCTAATTCCATATATGCATAAGGTGATAAGGGATAAGGCATCAAACACGACATACATTTTATTTCACCCAAGGTGAACCTTATTGTTAATATGTTTTCAATGTTTATGTTAATTATAGTATTCCATTGTTAAATCTCTCACTTTTCTATGTCAACCTAAATGACACACTGATGTAATGTATTCAAACCCAGGTAAAACATATCATATATGGTATATGGAATTAAAAACCATTCAAAACACCTAGCTCCTACATATGCACCATACTCATTATGATATCTATATGGTATGAAGAGATAAAAATATAATCACATCAATCATTTGATTATTTATTACAATAACAAATATTTCTTATATTATGATCCATTACAATATCACCAAATGATATATAAGGTAAAGCATGATAATAGTCATGATTAAATAAAATGGAAATGAGTCTAACCCTAATTAATACTTAACCATGTGCCTAATAAAATGTGAGGATAGGTGTGGAATTACAGCAAGTGATTAGATCACAAAGACTACAAGACCTATTAGGGTTGATGAGATAAATAAAAGCCTGAATGGAAGATATGGAAATTGTGCATCTTCATAGATTTGAAGTAATGGAAAATGAAATTAAAACTAAGGTTACATAGGAATCATATTAATATCAAGATAAAAAATAAGAGGTTGATGACCTTAAATATTGATTATTGTGATCTATTTTCAGAATGATAAGTAAAACCAAGTTGGATCCTTTATATTATTTCAAAAGTTTGTGTCTAAAAGATCTCATTTAATGAGATAGAAAATATTTTGGCATATGTATTAGAGATATAGGGGGAGAAATGGAGGCAATGAATTTAGTGTATGAGGTAGGGTTTTCATGGATTGGAAGCTTACTTGGAGTGGTGGTGGAGCATGATCATACCATCAATGATAATGGCCTATATAGACCCACGGGGAAGCCCTCAGTGAGTAAACAATAGACCTAGATCAGTGGGAAGGAGTATAAGATTATGTTAATGAAATAAAAAATGGTGGATTCTTATGGAGTATAATGTATCACCTTAGGGAAATTTTTACAATAGGAATGGGTGTCAGTTTCTACCAAATGGGATTTATTCTACTTCAATAATGACATTACATCCATTCCTTCTATATTATTTATGATAGGATTGATATGTGCACAACTAGCAGGGGATGAACTATTAAGTTTAAGACCAAACCATTCACTATAGTGGGGTTGTAGAATTTACCCAAAATGATTAGGCCTTAGAGAATAAGGGTAATAAATTTAGGCTAGAAGATGAATGGAAATTATTTGACAAAATGCCAAAACAAACAATATAATCAAGGAATGTGATTTAATTTTTTATGGATCAATAGGTTGATCATAAACCATTTGTCAAAAATTTTGAATGAAAAATGGATTCTAGGAGAGACATAAAGGGGAATAAAATAGGGATTTGATTTATCAATTGGATGGTTAGTAATTGTAACAAAGCATTAATTATAGACAAGTTAAATAAATATCAGAAGAACTCAGAGGCAAAAGAATCAAGGTTCCAACTTTTATTGTGATTTTTCTCAAATAACACAGTGTGAAATTGGATGGAATCAACAAATTTAGTGTTTGATTTAAATGAAAAAATAGATCTTTCTATAGTGGTTCTATCTGAGTCACAATATTTGGTGTATCAGGGCAAAGTACTTTGGGATTTATATCTACTAAGAAGCTATAAGATAGGTAAGGATTTAATCATTAATTTTAAATCTAGATTACAGGGAGGTATTGATGGGAAAAATAAGCATCTTCAAAACCAACATCATTTAAGGAAGTAGTAAATAATACCTTTCTACATAAAGTTTCAAGAATTCACTTTTGTTCTCTCATGCCTACATTTTAAAACAAGATAGTGAGTCTCCTTCTGTGAAGATCTCTAGTCAAGAAGTGGATGAATATCATCTTTCTCTATTGTAAGATGCATTAATTTGTAGATTTAATGGTCTTTATCTTAAAATGGAGGAACTATATCAATGGGTGTTTGAGAGTTTGATAAAAAAATTGTGAGATATCCCTTTACTCTAGAGGATTATTTTGTGATCTTCCATGATCAGTTAGATTATCATATATGTCTAATGGATTTTCCTTGGTTTTGGGGTAATGTGGGATTACTATTACTCCTTAGTTTTAATATTTTGATCCTAACACTCTCTCAGTTTCAAACAACCTAGTGTGGGATCAGATTCATAACCTACATTTACTTTTTTGGCATGTATCTAAGAATATAGGAAATGATGTGGGTAATTTTATAAAAAATGACAAAAAGAGAACTAAAATAGGTTTATGCACCTATGCACAAATTTATGTGTAGATTGATCTGAGTAAAGGCCTATTAGATAGAATCATCTTCCAATATGTTCAATCTCAACACACTCAAATTTTAGACTATGAAAATACTAATTTTAGGTGTCAAAATTATAGGTTAATAGGTCATCTTTAGGCCTCTTACCCTCAAGGATGCTTGTAAGTGATGAAGAAAAAATGGGTGAATCAAAAGCTCGATATATGGAACATTTTATATTTAGTAAGAGTGGTTAAAGATGTTTTTCATAATTTAAATATCAATGTAAGCATCGAGATGGTAGGAAAAAAGAAATTTGATAATTTTTTATTTGATGAAAGATGTTGGATTCTTAAGGAGGCCATAGAAAAATTATAGAATATGTTTGTGAAAAAAATATTTGGATTATTCAGATAGGACATGAATTGAATAATTCCAATTCAGATAAAGAGTTGGCCCTCAACTCAAAATCTAAAATTTTGAATCTAAAAAACTAAATTATTGTGGTAAACTTTGATAAAAGATTGTGATAGGATGTTAAGAAGAAGGGTAAAAAAGTAGGATGAATAATCTAACAAATTATATCTCTTTAAACTGATGAATGATGATGGGGAAATTTTATTTTATATATTTACCTTATGGGTGGCATGAGAGTGGATATGGTTGTTGATTTATTTATTTTTGGTAATTTATCCAAACTTTATGGTGGTTTTAGGGTGTTTGTTGGTACTTTGATGATCCTACTCTACCCTAGGCTTGTTTTCCTTATGGTTATAGGATTATGGTATGTATGGTCTTTTATTATTTCAATAAAGGATAGGGAATCCATCTAACCCTAATATCTATCCTAAAAAATGATCTCATTGAATGGATCAATGAGTTATAGAAATACTTTATGTATAACTGGATGGATTATCCCAAGTGGAAATGTCATGCATCCTTATGGTGGTTACAAGTACAAGCTAAGAGATTGCATAAAGGTAAATAAAATATAAGTACATGGTTATATTTATTTCTAAGATGAAGGTTTATTTCATTATTATGGATTATAATATGAGTTTATTCAATAAACTTCAGAACATATGGCAAAGAGACATGAGTGTCAAATAATTTGTAGACTTACCATTAGAGTGGGTCATGTTGGAGATGATTTTGAGAATATATTAGTATATGTAAATAGATTTTTCATGATAATTTAGGATGAGTTTGGTATGATGATATTTTGATCTATTGAGGAAGCCTATTAGTGTGCATTAAATGTAGATGAAATGTAATCATGTAAACATCAAGAAGCATCACAAGTAAAAGGAATATTCACTCATGCATGTGGAAGTGACATAGGTTATGTAAACATAAGAGGGAGATTCAAATAGTTCATAGTGTAATGATGCTAATACCTATAGAGGTATAAATAATTTGAGAGGTAGATTATCCTATGAAAGAGGGAGGGTTCATGGATTTAATAGAACATTTTTCAAATGTGGTGAGTATGGTCATAGAGAGTTTAATTTTCCTCATATACAGAATTAAGTAAATATAATAACTGATGTAAGTGAACATATCACACAATAATATGAATAAAGTGTTGTTTCTATTCACAACATTGATGACCTAGAGAATGGAGATGTTCTCATGTTGAAGAGGGTGTTTTTGAAGCTAGAAAAAGAGGAAAATAGTCATGTAGAGAGAAATAATTTATTCATAACCATTTATAAATCAAAATTTAAATGTTGTAAATAGATTATTGATAGTGGAAACAAAGATACTATTTTTTGACAAAAAATGGTAGATAAGATTGGGTTGAAGATAGTTTTCTATCCAAACCCATTTAACGTTTATTTATTTTTTAATGGACATAAATTATTTTGACTAAATAATGTCTGGTAAGTTTTTATATTAGTACATATAAATATTAAGTTTTATATGGAAAAATACATATGGATGTTTTTCATATTTTGCTTGGAAACCCTTAGTACTTTGACTATAAGGCATAGTATGATGGTCACACTAATAAATATGCATAATGGGAAGATAGAGTAACACAAAATGAATCCATAAGTGTGAAGAATTGGGAAAGAGTCCAAAAGTTTTGAAAATTTTAGGAAACTATTTTCCAAAACAAATGAATCAGAGTGCATGTTATGTGTTAATTTCAAAACAAGTGTAAAATATTGCATATGTAGCATAAGAACAAATACTTCCATATAATGTAAAAAAGAGACTAACTAAATTTGAGTAGATTGTATCTAATTATTTTAAGTATCAATTACCAAGGATGATAATCATGATTCATCACATGGATTTGATACATATTTCAAGTTTATTAAACAAATCATCACATATATTGACTCTAAAAGATAATGTAGAGGTACAAATAAAAGTTCAAGAGTTGTTGAATATAAGTTTAGTTAGATAAAGTTTGAGCCCATGTGTATTACAAATAATATTAATGTGTAAGAATATTATATAGTGTATAATTTGCATTGATTCCGAAGTTATTAAAAAAATTACTATAAATTATAGATTTCCATTGTTTTATGGGTATGATTTAATGGATTGCTTGAGTGGATTGAGATACTTCATGAAATTTGATTTGAAAAGTGGATATCATAATATTTGTATAAAAGAATGTAATGAAAGGAAAACACCATTCAAAAAAAATGAAGGGTTATATGAATGTGTTATTGTGGGTTTTATACCCCAAATATTATTATGGGACGGTCCTTAACATTTTAGAATTGGTGAAAATTCACTCCAAGACATGAGTTATGGGTATAAATTTTATAAATAAACACATTTTGGAATAACAGTGAGTGAAGTGGTTATTTATTGAGGATGGTTTGAATATGATAAATGTCTATCTCTACATATAAATTCTACATGAGGGGGATAGGTGGATCTAAACTAAGGTGAATGTGCCTAAGAATAAAAGGAGGGAAAGGGTAAGAAAAAAATAATTGAGATTATGATCCAACTAGAGATTAAACTCTTCTAATTTAATTTACTATACTAGGCCAAACACATGTCATGAACTAAGGTTTGTTGTTGATCATATGAAAGTACACAATACAAACAAACATAGTGAAGATCCTAAGGGAATAATTTGAAAGAATATTTAGTGATTAAAATCAAATATATCATTATTAAAATAATTTAGGTATATCCAATGTCACTAACAAGTAATAAGTGTGATATATAACCATATAAATTGATAAGACTAATATAATATTAAATTTTATCCCTACAAAACACACATTCAACCTACTATATATTTATAAACTTAGCAAAAATTCCAAAATGAAATATAGAAAATTAGAAGAGATAACACATTCATACAAACTCACAAAAACATTTTAGAAAACTTTATTCAGTTGCATTAATTTCATAAAAAACCCTCATTTTAAAATGTATAAGAAACATGCATAAATAGTTATATATGGGCACCACCTCATCTTCAAAATGGTATTGCATATGCAAAAGACCTAAAACAAGTCTTCATCTTAATTTAATTTACCATTCATCCATGTATAAGTGTATTCTTACTAATAATGCAAATAAATAAATAAATATGCCAAAAAAAATCCAAATCATACTATGATGTTTGAGTGGTACTATCAGTGGTATCTGAAGTTGAACCAAGTTGAACTATAGTTAGTAGATTAGAACTAGGTATTCTAAAATTATGAGTTTATGTCATGGAACTACTAGTGGAGGAGCCAATTGTCATGGTAGTAAATGAAGGTGATAAAATATTTTTTTGATTTTATGGATACCCATTTTGAGTAACCAACTCTTCTTGATCCTTTATTTTCTTGTAGGAATTAACATATAAGGTAAAGTCTAATTCAATTAGTTCAAAATTAATAATGGGAAGTTTGATTAAAATAATAAAATTATCCATTACTTTTGTATGAATGACCATTCAAGTATCAAATGATTTGTTTGATTCCTACACATGGTTTATCTTCTCTTTGGTGAATTTGACTAATTAGACAATTTGATAATTAGTTCCATGGACTGTATTCTCAGCCTTTACTTTTAAATTGTTAATAGAGGTTTGAATCAAGGTGTTACAGAATGTCATGTTCACTATTTTCCCTTATGGACTATATATAGATGTACACATGTTACCAAGCAATATTTTGTCTTGGTGTTATTATCTAGTTACTTGTTTAACTAGATCTTTCATTAAGGTGCCACTCCATAAGGCCATCTCTTGTATTTTTCACATAATTATTAAAATGATTGATGTTTGGGAGTGTCAATTAGTTTAACTCTAGATATGACTTCTCCCTAAATAACTTTGATATTGATGTAAAATATAACATCTAATTTATTTAAATCCTCATGAATATTTGTAATGATAGAGAACTCTATATGGGTGATTACGAGCATAAAATATCCTATCTGAGTGGTTGAATGGTTATGGAATGGTTGAAAAAATTAATGGGAAACTAAGTCCTCAAAACATACATATTGGGGGACTTTAGGAATAGGCCTTTATGGGATTATTACATATTAAGGTTGTACCATGAAAGACTATGTCAAATTTGTTAGTAATTGAGTCACTAGTGCACATGTGCTATGGACAAAAATAGTAATTATGGGGATGGAAATGGTACTAACTAATGAATCAAATGAAATAAAAAGAATCAATACCAAAAAATAAATAAAATTATTAGACAAAGGAGTATAAATACCCATAGAATATGATGGAACTATGACCTATATAGTAATAACATGAGTGAAAACAATTTTAAGGACATATGAACTAGAAGAAATGGTATCCATGAATTTAGAAGTATCCACTTTTATTATAATTAGACTAATTCAAAGCAAAAGTAACTAATATATCAATTGGATTAACATGTTTTGTGGTGTGTGGGTTTGTAGCCCTATCTACCACAATTCCTTGTCCATGTTTCCATGCTATTTATTATTTTATAACATTTATTTAAAGAGGACTAGAAATAAAAGCTATAAAATGTATAACAGTAGTGTCTTATGAATTATATCATGTTGTAGTTGGTATTTTGTGTCATCTTATTATTTTTTATTGGATATTATTGTATAAAAATTATGTCTACTAATTCATTTTCAAGGTATTTTTATTCTAATTCTAACTAAATCAATTTCAATGGTTCTTATTTATGTGGGGGAATTATTTATTACATCATAGTTATAGGGGACCTGAAGGAGTTGAGAAATTCCCTCATAGCTTGAATACTTATAGATAAATCCTCCAAAGGAAGCACCATGAATGAAGAGTCTATCCATCCAAAGGTTCTTGAAATGATAGAGGTTATTGAGCCAGTTGAGTTCAAGTATGCAAAGTAATATTAATTAGAGGCACCAATGGGGTAACCATATCAATCAAAGAGGCACTGGTTGAGGAGTTTTATGTGGTGGAATCCCTTTATGTATCTTCATTTCCAATTTTTCATTGATATCTCCATAAAAATCTTATTTTGGATCATCTGCATGAATTAAATCAGTCTTCTTTATGTGGGGATCATATTGGATTTTTTGAGTAATTTCCATGGCCATCTACACTAAATGCATTATGATCCATACTTCAGAATCATCTTTTCTATCTATGAAAGCATGATCATGTAAATAATCAACATGACCATAATTCATGTTTTTCCTATTCCATCCTTATGTGTTATAGAACTCTACCACTAGGATCTCGATATCTAAACTCTACTAAGTCAAGGTGAAACTTTATCCAGTGCATTGAGGATCCAAAAATTTGACTTTTATACTCATATTATTACCTCCTAGTGCTCAAGGGTGTTTTATACAAGACCCCTATTTTAGTTGATTTACAATTAACATCCACATTTATATACAACTTTTAAGCTATCTCTTGTTCTTTTAATTTGTTAGGTATATGTCTAGGGAGATAAAAAGAGGCCACCACTGTTCCTTATATTTGAATAATAGTGTGATATGGGTTATACCATTAATTATCCAATTTCTTCAATGACCTTATAATATCCTTTGAGAGTCTATGCATGGGATTTTCATTAATAACCTTGTAAATTAGAGGGTATAATATATCTATAATTCTTTGTATATAATTTCTAAAATTATGAATGTGAAACATATTGAAATAATCACAAATTATATAATTCACTCCTCTTTATTACCATTGAGATTCGATTGGTGGGCTAAATTTTGTGCAAAAATCATCAAACAAGTATAACAAATAGTAATATGATCATCTAGTATATTCTAGGCAATCCTTTGTTGTTTGAAATTACATATAATGATGTCCACAATGGAAGGAATCTTCTTATCATCTAAAATAATCGATAATAAAGTGACCCACGCATAATTTACATATGTTATGAATGGGGAAACATATATTCTATTTATAATGGATATAGTTATCATGAATCCTAGCCTAAATTTCATAATGGGAAAGATTATTCCTTTTCACAAAGTTATAGGGGTTATTGGGCTAGGGTTTAAGTTTATTTCTAGTATTATTGTCTTTTATTCAATTTTAAATGGTTGAGAATTGAATACCATTTTGAGGTAGGCTATAGTGTATCTCAAATTAGATACATGTTATGAAAGCCATGGGTTCTTTATCGTTGATCTTAAGTAATATATCATTGGTACATGCTCTTACCATAAATAAATTATGTAAAATAAAAACACAGGGAAATACCTCTAGTTTTACAACTCCCTTATGTAGTCCTCTTAATTTCATGTCCAACATATCATCTATGTATTCCATTTCAGACAACATGGTAAATACTATTCATAATTATATGGTAGAACTTTGTCTATCTCTATGTAAATAGCTGAATAGTGGAGGAAATTGTTACCTAAGCAACTACAATAAAAATAAAAATGTTTATAATCTCCAATTATGTCTTAAAAAAGAATATTTGTGGTGTGGGAATATTTTATTTTGAGTCCATTGTTATATACTACTAATTTTTGTTCTTCAAACATTAGATTATGAATTCTATAGGGAATACAAGGTTCTAAAAAATTAGTTAGCTCTTAAGTTTAATTTACAAATAGTAGTTGATTAATGGATAGATAAATATGAGTGTCAAATTCAAAGCCATAATATTTCATCAGTGGGAATTAATTTCAGAATAATGGAATATGTTAGTTATCTTTAAATTTTGATTTTTTTTTTATGACTTATGCTTTCCTAATAATTTAATTGACATGTGTCTTGTTGTCTATTATTTTTTCTTATTCATCCATTCATTTATAATAAATCCATCTACCATTTACAGTTTTTGTTGTTTCACTTATCCATGATTTAGTTTATTTTCTACATGATGTTGTCTAGGTCCATATTGGATTTAAATTACAACTTTATTGATATGATACATGTGGCATGTTTTCACTTCATTTCTCAATTTGGGACTCCCCTTGAGATTTTTGAGATTTACATGTGTACAATTAAATGAGTTAGTGACACATGGCATGACATATGGTAGTTTACTATCCTAGGAGGGACATATGGCTTTGTCTATGAATGAATTTTGGTTTCTAAATATACTAGTTTTGACACATGAATTGTTCTTTCTTGATCACTTAGTTTTATGATCCATAATACATCATTTTTACCATGATCCCTTTGTTGGAGAGTTATCAATTATGTCTTCAATGTGGCCAAGGATGTTGATGAAGTGTCATATGTTTTAGAATGATAATGACAAAGTGTGCCTCATTATTCTTCAATATTCATGCATGGATATTCAATATGTGCATGGATAGGTAGTTTATGGATGATATTGTTGGTGTAATCATGTTGAAAAGACCCTATGGGGTGTTATGAGTTCTTGGAGTGCTTCTAAAAATAGAAGGAATTCATCTGAGTAATCATATGAATGTCTAGGTTCTCTAGTAATATTGGCAAATTAGGTTGAGTAAGAAGATTTATGACAGCAAAATTCACATGTGTGGTAGTATCGTAAGGAGTTGGTTACATGGGTCTATTAATTTTTGTCCATAGTTTATATGGTCCATGTTTTAGGTCATGAAGTGGTGTATAGAAAAATTTATCAAGGTGCAAAGTTGGCCTCCCAAGCACATTGCATTGTTTTCATACTTATCCAAATTTGCAATATTAAGTGAACATTATACAAAGCTACCAACTATCAAAATATATCTCAATCAGATCAATCATTTAGATCAAGGATCAATGACATTTGGGTGAGCATATAGCTGAATATATAATGGTGAGCACAAGTCCAATAAGTCAAAGGATCCTAAGAATGAATGTGATGGTGACATATGTCATAAACATGGTGATTTAGTAGTAGATCGATGGATAAAATCAAGTCAACAAGTTAATATATACAAATTACACATGGGGCTACCAAGTGGCATATAGTGAATGGAGATTTATGGTAGGATATATAGAAGGCATGCGAGTCTATCAAGTATCACAATCTCAGAAGCATGGATCTAAGATCAATAGTGAATGATTGAAAGTAAAGACCAAGTGACTCTCAAGGAGATCGATGGATATTATTTTATCTAATTGATATGGGTAATTATATGAAGATACATGCTTGAAGTTTTTACATTACACAGTGACTGTTAGAATTTGAATATTCAAATTAACAAAATAAAGCTAGACTGTATTATTTGAGATATATATTTTGATGTAAGTTATAATGGGGGCACAGTCTATATTAGAGTTTAGTTTATATAGAGGTCCAAAGAAACCCTACCCTATCTTGGGGGCCTCCCTATATATCTTATCTATATGGCTCTTTTTTTGGACCCATTATAGATTATTAATTAGATTGAGATTGAGATTTAGCTATAGATGATTAATCTATCATGAGATCCATGGTCTCCTATATATCACTATGGCACTGGTCCATAGTGAACTCTAAGGAATATCTAAGAAAATTATTTATAATGTTTTAATATCTATACATTTGTAGTTATCGATCTCCATATTTAACTATGTGCTTCACCATCTTTTGTAGATGACTCGATAAAGATGTTTGAGACATTATTGATGAGTTTTTGATGTTTAATGATGATTTATATATTTAAGAATGTTGTAGACTCCATGAGGATGATTTATATATATTTTTGAGGTTTTATTGATTCATCTTCAATATGAAAAAATGCTTAGAAGTTAACTATTCTTTAATTCATGGTGATCTTGTATATAAGACTAATGTTTATGTAGATTGTACATAAGCAGAAGAGTGTAGTAATGAATTTATTCACTTGAAGGTGTCTTAGGGGTTATGTGGTGTGGACCTAATGTATTTTAAAGTGGTATTGTGTTCCTAATTTTCTTGATGAAGTACTAAATGGGTGAATAAGTCTCCATGAGACCAATAAGGGCTACTAAGGCCTATTTGAAAGGTGTAGTTGCTTAAGGGTGACCTATGGATGTTGTGGATGACCTATGAGGGTGATATTTAGTTATGTCTTAGTCATATATAAGACTACATGGTTAATTCAAGTATTATGACTGACTAAGAAGATGATATTCATGAAGGCTCTATAAAGAGTGAAATAAAAGGTAATGGTTTCTAGAGTTGGAGAGGAGAATATAGAGGAGAATGAATGTGCCTAGTGGATGGATTGAATATTAGAGAAGTTTTAGGATTGTTTGTATGACATGTAGGTCATAATTATAATGTCATAATAATGATCATGTAGGTTTGAATATTGAGAATGAGTGAAGAAGTCTAAAGTGACCCAAATAGGTATTTTGGACAAATTTCTTATGTGTGAAAGCTTGAGAGAGTATGAAAGGTTGAAAGAGAGGTGTTATACATTATTTATCCATTAGATTGAAAGGAAATCAGATTTTTCGAGCTATTATTTTTATAGGTGTTATGTGGGTAATCAACATCTAGAACAAGTTGGTGTGTGTTCATGCTTAGGGGTGGGTACTCCTTATGAAGTAGGTTCTTCACTAAAAGGGCACATGTTTTTTTATCATATATAAGACAATTAGTCCATGTTTGTAAAGGCTTGATAGTGGGTTTTATTCCCCATGAGGGTTTCCCACATAATTCATGTGTTGTGTGTTTGATCTTGCATCATATTTCTTGCTCATTATTATGAATGGCTTATATGCTTTATGAGTGGTTGTGATGAATGATTAAGGGTTTCAAAAGTATTGGAATTAAATTTTGGATTATATTGTATAAATGTTTCACCCCCGCCCTCACTTTAAGTAATTATACTCTTATCATTGGTATCAGAGCCATAACATCTTTGCAAGTTTAAACACTTGAAGGTGCTCATAGCTACAATGGATGGCAAAGAAGCTGAAACCTTTCTTCAAGGTGAAATAGTATGTGACTTATCAGAGATTAAATGTCTAAAGGAAGTAAATTAATGTCTAGAAGAATAGATTGAGAGATTGAAGAACAAGAAAGGGAGTAAGAATTTAGATCTAAATTCCTCAATGTATCATGAGACTATTCCAAGCATTAATGGTTTGAAGACATTAATAGATAAACTAACATCAATAGTCAAGAATTTGTAGGACATGATGAATAAAATAATGAATCAAAGGATGGATGATTTGGATGGTAAAACTATGACATATATAGATGTGTTTTTGTCTAAAGATAAGCATAATTCTAGTTCTACAAAAGATTTCAAGGATGAGAAGTCTTGGTTGAATGAAGTTCAAGCTAAGGGGATGACTGGTATGAATAACTATATTTATATTATTAATGCATGTTGATATACTTGTAATGAATATGGTCATAGATATAGGGACTTTACTTACTCTTCAAGAAGTAGAAATGATATTTTATACTACAACTATAATCAATAGAGACATATAGCCGAGTATTGCAAGAGGGATTTTTAGAAAAATGACATTAAATGGTTCAAGAAAGACAAATCCAAGATTGAGGAAAAGAAGAAGTAGGATTTAGATAGTTCACCAAAGGAAGAATCAATGTTTGTTAAACTATCTTGCATAATCAAGAGGATGAAAATAAAAAATGGTATATAGATAGTGGATGCTCAAGTTATATGACAAGAGACAAGAGCAAGTTTGTCTCTCTTAAGAAGCACAATTTAGGTTCAGTAAGATTTGGTGACAATAATTTTGTTAACATAGTTGGGAAACGTTTTGTAAGCTTGGATAATGGTCACACTAGAACTAAAAATACTCTATATGTAGAAGTTTTGAAACACAATATTCTAAGTGTTAGCCAAATTTGAAAATAAGGAAATACTCTATTTTTTCATAACAAAGGGTGTGAAGTGAGAAGATCTAAGTCTATAAAATTAGTTGCAAACATTCACAAGGTAGATAAAATCTTGTATGTATTCCATGAATACAATAGACATGAATGCTTTATGAATAAATTAGAAGAAATATGGATTTGGCATAGAAGATTTAGACAGCTAAAATTTGATAAGTTAGTGAGGATCAGTTAAAAATGGTTAGTGAGGTACATGCCTAAAATTACTAAGATTCCTCATAATCTTTGTAAGGCATGCCTTCATTGGAAGCAAACAAAAAGAAGCTACAAATCTAAGGATAATTTCATCAAAATTCTATTATATCTAGTCCACACTAACCTTTGTGGACCTAAAATAAATCAAGGAATTCAAGGTAACAACTACTTCATTCTATTAATTGATGACTTCACTAGGATGACTTGGATATATTTCCTTAAAGAGAAATCAGAATCTTTTTAAAAATTTAAGGCATTCAAAGCTCTTGTAGAAAATGAAAAAGGATCAAGAATCGAGTGTGTGAGATCAAATAGAGGAGGAAAATTTTGTTCATATGAGTTTGATGAATGTTATGAAGAACAAGGAATTAGAAGACAATTTTTTGCTGCTAGGATACCCCAATAGAAAGAGGTAGTTGAGAGGAAAGATAGAACTGTCCCAGGGATGACTAGAACCATGCTTCAAGATTTAAAACTATCAGATGAGTTTTGGGAAGAGGTTGTTAATACATCAATTTACATCCTTAAAAAATTCCAAGTTATAATAAATGGTGATAAGACTCCATATGATCTATGGAAGAATATGGTAGCTAATGTCAAACACTTTAGACTGATTGGAAGCAAGTGTTTTATCAAGGGAGATGAAGAAAATATTGGTAAACTTGACACTAGGTCCTATGAAGGCATCTTATTATGCTATTCCTCCATAAGTTATACTTATAGATGTTTTAATAAGAGACTCCACAAAGTTTTTGAAAGCTCTAATGTAATATTTGAAGAAATAGGTGACATCAAGAAGCTTGGATTATAGATAAATGACACTATTGATAATCCTATCTAAAATAATGAAGGCATACCTAATCAATTAGATGATGAAGAGGAAGAGATAAGGCATGACATTAAATATCCTTCTAGAATAACAATGAAGGATCATCCTATTTCCCATGTTATTAGAGATGTGAATGCCCATGTGTAGACTAGAAGGAGAATGTTGGTCAATCAAAATCATCAAGATGTTTCTATGTTATCCAAGATTTAACCTAAAACATTCTTAGAAGCTATCAAAGATGAAAATTGGGCATATTAAATGGATGAGAAAATTGATCAAATAGTAAATAATAATGAATGGTATTTGGTTCTAAGGCCAAAAGATAAAAATGTGATAGGAACCAAGTGGGTATTCAGAAATAAGATGAATGAGAAAGGAAGGGTCACAAGAAATAAGGCTTGATTAGTATGTAAGAGATATGCTCAAGTTGAAGGGATGGATTTTGATGAGACATTTACTTCTATGGAAAGAATATAAGAAATTAATATTTTTCTTATCTTATGCAAGCTTCAAAGGTTTCAAAGTTTACCAAATGGATGTGAAATCTGCATTTTTGAATGGCAACATAGATGAAGAAGTTTACATTGCGCTACCTAAAGGTTTTTTCATGAAAATTAATTAGGATTGTGTTTTCAAAATAAACAATGATTTTTATGGTCTTAAACAAGTTCTTATAGCCTGGTATGATAGATTAAAAAAGTATATATTTAGTCAAGGTTTCAAAAGAGGGGTATATGATATTAATTTATACATCAAGACAGATGGAACTCATTAATTATTGCATGTAGTCTATGTTGATGACATCATTTTTGGTTTTTACAATGATAACATGAGTACAAAAATTTCATAGGTTATGAAGACTAAGTTTGAAATTTCAATCTTGTTAGAACTTTCTTTCTTCTTATGATTTCATATTAACCAACTTGATGTAGGGATATTCATTTCATAGACAAAATACTCAAGGATATGTTAAGGAAGTTTCACATGTTGGAATATAAGTCAATGATTAATCCAATTATCATAGGATTAAATTTAATTAAATAATATGACCCAAAAAAATTTAATAAAACTTTTTAGAGATCTATGATTGGAAGACTCTTATAGTCTATTACATCTAGGCCTGATATTATCCAAGAAGTGGGCCTTGTAGGCATGTTTCAAGTTGATCCTTAAGAATATCATTTGAAATCAATGTTGTCACTTAGATTTTCATCCTTTTAGGATATGTAAAATCTCTCCTCATCCAAATGGAACAATAGAATAACCTTTAGGCTTGTGGGTATCCTAAGGAATGAGGTGAATCTCAAGATATGGCTAGCTCCCTTAATGCACCACTTTAGATTGCAACTACAACTAATTGAAAAGGGGGAAGGATAATTGAAATAAAAATAATATAAGGGACGTGATACACCAAATTTACTGATGATATAGAACCATATGCATATTACATTTGAAATCAGAGGACAAACTAAACATACACTTCTCCAATATTCATCTTCTCACATCAATGTTACATTGTGGGGTTATGGATGAGTGTGAAAAGATAAGAGGAATATAAAAGATTACTTGAATGTAATTTATGATAATAATAACTCAATTAATCTTTGACATCTCTTGGAACACTTCACATGCCCTACAAGAAGATGCTACAAATAGGTGAAAGAATGGAACATCATGCTAAGGAATCCATAGTTTTAACTAAGAGAGATTCATCATCAAATTGAAAACACTAAGAAAAGTGATGGAGGAGGTTAAAATTATTATTTTTATTGATCAAAATGTATACATTTTATTATGTTTTTACCATACTCAAGTGGAACATCCACTATAATGTTAAAATGGCTAGTTCTTATAGAACTTGTGAGAAAGAGAAGAAGAGAGAAGTCCAAGGGTCACAAGGAAAATTTTAAATATTATATAAGGAGTTAATTTTGAATTTTTATATGTTATTGTATGAACCATGAAATTTTAGGATCTAAAAATGTCAATCCAAGTCATAAACTTCATGAAAAGTAGCAAGAAACCCCTCATTCTAGCTCAAAAGAACTGCTTACATGGTTAGCCTTGTTTGAATGCCTCATAACTAATTATGACAAGGTAAAATTATTTTAATGAATTTAAATTAAATTATAAATTCATATCCATTAATTAATTATAGTCTTTTTCCTTTGGAATCAACTAGAAAGGAGTAATCATCATTTACTATCTGGAAAACTACTCCTCCATGCACCCTACATAATTGGCCTCAAAATTAGCATATGTGTCTCATTAAAATAAATGGTATGAATTTAATTACAACTTTAAATACAATACATGTCCTTATATTCACCAATGAGACCCTAAAAATCCATTCACTTGAAGTTTTCACACTTCTCCCTAGCTTATCCGTTAGGCTAGTTTTGATTAGCTAAGTTGAAGCACTTAATTTGGACACTTATAAGTTTTTTAAAGGAATTATATTGATATTTTGAGTTATATTAAGTCTTAATATTTTCATCCATTTTATTTTTATCTCTTTAAACCTCCTATAACCTGAAAAACACAAACAATAGTGACAAAAACCCTATTTCTACCCCCATCTATACAATTTCGTATAGTAAACAAGCATATGAGTGATCCAGAGAGAGTCATTTCCAAGTTATAAAATATTTAATGAGAAAAATCTTCCATTATATCAACTTTCAAAGACCATTTCTTTAAATTGGTCTCTAACAAGGGTTTTCAATGGTTTTAATTGCATTCTGCTCTTAAGGTTGGTTCATAAAACCCTAATGCTAGAAACTCAAAAATAATTCACAAATATGATCTTCAAGGCCCATTTAAGCTATTAAAAACTCATTTTTCATCCATGAAATTCCTCATTACATATATGATCATTCTAAATTAGCCTATCGAGTTTGTTTCCTTCATTCCAATAGGCTTGATGGGTTTTTGAGCCAAAAATGGCTTCTCCAAGGTTTCTAATGCACTCCAAAGTCCTTAACACCTATAATGTGACCTTAAAAGAATTTTAAAATCCATTTATATTCTTATTTTATGTTATAAATTTAAATGACTCCTCATTTAGGTTCCTAGGCCTTATCCTTGCTCTTAAGCTTGATTGTAAATCTTATGGTTTAGATCACTCTATTGAAGTTCCTCATTTTTTGATTGGTATTTTATGTTTTAATATGTTTATTTAAACTTTTAACACCCCATTTAAAGTTACAAACAACCTAAAATTCACCCTACCACCTCCCTTCTTCAAACCTACCTATCTATGCACAAGGGGAAGTAACCCATGTCTAAGATAAAATAGGGGTACTTTCCCTATTTTTCAAACAAAATACATAATTAAGAGGATTATATAGGTCATATAGGTGATGTTAACCAAAAATCATCCCTTAATTGGGTCAAAAGTCACTTTAATTCATCTAAATTCCAAGACAAACCTCTTGAAAGGTTGACTGTGAAGAGGTTTTTGAGGGTTGGATGTGTTATACATGATTGAGGGATCCTTATGAATGTTAATTTATTATGGTTTTATGATCATGAATAATGTTATTTTATCTTTAATCATCCTTTAAAAACTTCTAAATACTCCTTACAACCTTGAATCCTTAGATTGGGCCTTAACATAACTGATTGTGTTTTGCATTAGGAGGTATATAGGTAACTTTGCTTCATTTGAGGTTGAATATGAAATTTTAAGGCCTTATAGGTATCCTTGAGGTCATAAAATATATATATTTACCTTGGAATAAAATAACTCCTCCTTGGATTCATAAACTATCTTAACTCCATTAGACTGAGAAAACTACCTTCTTTGATATCTATAGGTGTCGATGTTCCTCTCTAGCTTATCCATGATGTTAAAGGGATCTTTTTGAAAACCCATTTGAGTTAAGAAAAATTCTCTATTATTTTTTAACTTATTTTAGGTGGTTAAACACCATCAAAACCCATTTCATAGGTCATTGTCTTCCATGTCACTTAAGGTTGCCTGTGTACTTGTCTTAGAGACCCTCCCTGTAGGTAAAAGCATGGTTTAATCCTCAAACCTAGTGTTCAAAAACTCCCTTGAACACTATTTATATTTATTTATAATATTTAATCACTTATATGCATTCCAAATTCCTTTACTCATCAAAATTTCTCACTATATAGTCATGACTACACACAATTGTAGAGGTATACAGGTATTTAAGAAGCCTAAATAGGTTTTTTCACACATTTAAAAGTTTGTGAAAGTTATCATGGCCTTGAATAAGGTGGTCACATGCTTTATTTTATATATAATATCCCATTTTTCCTTCAAATTTCACCTTTTGTCACACTTAAACCCTCCACTACCTACATTACCCTATAGTAGGTGTATCTCAGGCATGTGTATGGAATGAGAGTGGGTATAGGAAACTAAACATGATATATCATCCTCCTTAAATGTTATTTTGGATTTTAAATGTTATTTGAACATTTTTAACCATTTGGAAATGAGGCCTTGGTTTATTTTTATAATATTAGGTGAAAAGGTCTCATTAGGACTCAGTCTTGTAGACACTATTGCCTATATTTAGTGTCTTTTCAAGCAACTTTATGGTGTCCAAAAAAACCCTCCATCCATCTTATTAAGCTCATCCTTGGCATATTTCATCTCCTTTATGTAATATATCAAAATAAATTATTTTTATGATTTAGAGGTGTTTTAAAACAATTCAAAGGGTGCCTGTAGAAACCTCCTCGACCTTTATTTTACTCTTATGTGGATTATGGACCTGAAATAGTGTCATTGAGTCTTAAGATGTAGTCTTTCATTCTATTTTCCAACCTATCCCTTAAAAAATGGAAATCATGATCTCAATTCATGTTAGATCCTAAAATATAGTTTATTATCATGTTTCAATTCTCTATAATGACCCTTTCATTCTTCTTCCAAGACCACCTATAGGTGGTAATTCTAGGATGCAGGCAACAAAAGTGGATTTAGGTAGTGAACATTAGCTTTGATCCTCTTATGAGTTATATGATTTTCCAAGAACTTTAAAATGAACACATAATATTATTAAGGGTCTAAATATTTTTCAATACCTCATCTCCAATGTGAATTTCTCCATAAGATCAGATATAGATGCATACTCCAATGGAAAACTATGTGTATATATTGCTCATGACTACACCTTCATGACAAGTTTGTATTATAAAATGGAATTGAAAGATAAGGATACAAATAATACAATGGATAAATTTAAATGAACATATCACAACCATATGAATCCATTAAAAATCACAAAGTTCCTAAAAATAGTGAAAATTGCTTGTTGTACTCAAAAGAGACAAGTCTACAAATTTGGGGTTAGTGGCTCATCCAAACACCACAAAACATGAAAAATAGAATTGGATACATGATGGGACATATTTAAGATCATATATAACCAATATCAGTAAGTGGATTGTATGGATCTTCTCAAACCAAGGTAAAACTTGCAAGGTTCACAAATTAGGAAGAAAATTTGCATAGTCAACTTGTTAGCAATGGTTTGTAAAGAATGGTTAATATATATTCAAAATTATTATATTAAAATTAATTTATCTTATTTTAATATAACCTCCCCAATTTATTTGAGCTTAAACTTCATGATTTATACATACCAAGTAAAAACATGCAAGTCACTTTCGCTTTCCAAGAAGGGTGAAAAGGGAGTAGAATCATTTTGGCTATAAAATGACACTTGAAAATTAAAAAAAAATAAATCATGTGAATGAGCATGGGGAAGTTTAAGATTCACATTTCAACCTTTTCTAAGTGGCACACTTCCCAAAGAGGCTGTATAAGTGCCAAAGTCTTCCTTTTCTTTAACAAAACTAACTTTTCTTCTAATGAACCTAAAAATTTCAGTTACCAACAATGGGTTAAGACTTATTAGGACATATCTCACATTAAACCACCCATTTGGACCTTAAAATTTCAAAATAAACCCATAAAAATCATTAAATACACCTTTTTGACCCCTAAAATGACCCAAAATGATAAATAGACATAAAAAATAATTGAAAAAAGTCAATATAACATCATTTGAGATTAATTGACATGTATTACACCCTGTGACACTCATATTATACCCCCTATTGACCTAAAAAGTCATTTTTTTACCTATAGGTGCCCCAATTTGACTAAAAAGTCAAATTGGTCAAAAAGCATTTTAAAGGATCTTGAGGTATCTCAAGAGCACAATAGAGTATGGTTTATGGTACCCTAGGAGAAAAGAATTAACTCTAATCACATACACTGATGCAAATTGGGTAGGATGTGTGGATGACAAGAGGAGTACTAGTGGTGGTGTTTTCTTCATGGGTAAATGCTTGGTATCTTGGCTAAGTAAGAAGCAATCCTTTGTATCTCTATCAACTATGGAAGCTGAGTATATGGATGTTGCTTCTTTTTATACTCAGGTGGTGTGGATGAAACAAATCTTGGAAGACTATAAGGTATGACAATATGGACCTTGTCCTATCTATTATGAGAATACTAGTGTGATTAGTATCTCTAAGAATCCTATTATGCATTCAAAAACTAAACATGTTCCTATTAGATATCATTTCTTGAGAGAAAAAGTGAGTAATCAAAGTGTTATGTTAGAATATGTGTATACAAAAGAACAACTTTTAGATAATATGACTAAACCATTGACAAAGGTAACATTTGAATATCTAAGACAAAGCTTGGGAGTTATTTCCTTGTCTATAAATCATTATAAGGTCTTGTGTTAAGGGGAAGTCCCTCTTAATGTTTTCTAAGGTGAGTTTAAGTAGTTTTCTAGGGTTGATATATGTTTTATCTTCTTAGATCAGTGTATGATCAAAGAAGAGTGTAGTCATGGAGTATGCTTGAGAAGTTCAAGTTAAGAAGAGGTATGCATAATTCTAGTGGAAGTTTGTTTTATCTCTCTAAGGTGGTCCTTTCCTATTGTTGGTCCTTAAAATATTTTCAAGTCCTCAAGATTAGTTGGTACCCACTTTGTCATTGTGTCAAAAGGGTAAAAAGTGCTTGAAGAGAGACAGAAAGAGTGTGCGTATAAGCTTTGTGATTGGTGTTGACATTAATGACAAAGGGGGAGATTGTTTGATAATTTTTAATGATGTATTTAAGATGGAAAAGGATGTTGATGAAGTGTCATATGTGTTATATTGACAATGACAAAGTGTGTTTTATTATTCTTCAATGTTCATACATGGATCTTTAGTATGTGCTTGGATAGGTAGTTGATGGATGACATTGTTGGTGTGATCATGTTAAATAGACCTTATGTGGTGTTATGTGTACTTGGAGTGCATGTAGAAGCTAAAGGAATTCATCAGAGTAGTCATATGAATGTCTAGGTTCTCCTAGTCATATTGGCAAATCAAGTTGAGTAGGTATATTAATGATGTCAGCATGTACATATATGTTAGTATCATAAGGATTTGGTCACATGGGTCTAATCATTTTTTTCATTAGTTTATATGCTCCTAGTTTCAAGTCATGAGGTGTTGCATAGCAATAGATATCAAGGTGCAAAGTTGGCCTCCCAAGCAAGTTGCATTGTGTCCATACTCAACCAAATTTACATTATCAAGTGAAAATTATATAGGTCTACCAAGCATCAAAATCTAGATCAATTAGATCAATCATTAGGATAAAGGATAAATGGCATGTGGGTGATTATGTAAATGAATATCTAATGATGAGCACAAGGTCAATAAGTCAAAGGATCATGAGAATGAACACCATGGTGACATGTGTCACAAACATAGCAATTTAGTAGAAAATCAATGAAGCAAATCAAGTCAATAAGTCAATATACCTAGATTTCATGTAGGGCTGCCAAGTGGCATAAAGAGAATGGATATTGATGGTAGGATACATGGAAGGCACACAGGGTTATCAAGTGTCACAATCTTAGAAGCATGGATCAAAGATTAATGGTCAACAATTGAAAATAAAGGCTAGGTGACTCCTGAGGAGATATATGGAGCATATTTGATATAATTTCTAGGGGGAATGAGATGAAGACATATTTTTAAATATTTTGTATTACATAGTGACCACTGGAATTTGAATATTCAAATTAATAAAAGAAAACCAATCTGTATGGTTTGAGTTATATCTTTTGATGTATGATGAAATTGATAGTAGTATAAAAAGAAACATTTTAAAGGACTCGAAGGGATATCTACAAAAATCGGTTATAAGCTTTGAATGTTCCTAAAATCTTATTTATTAAGCTACATAAATGGCTATGTGTTTTACCATCTTCTGCAAGTGACCCGAGAAGGATGTTTGAGACATTATTGATGAGTTTTGGATGTTTCATGATTATTATCTATTAGTTAATGTTGTATTCTCTATGAGGACAATTTATATAGATTTTATGTTTTTGATCGATCCATCTTTAGTATGAAAAAATTCCTAGAAGTTGATTATTTATTCATTCATGGTGTTTTTTTATAAAAGACTAATGTTTGAGTAGATTGTACACATGCAAAGGAGAGTAGTTATGAATGTAATCAGTTGAAGGTGTTTTATGGGTCATGTGGTGTAGGCCTATGCATTCTAAAGTGGTCTTGTGTTCCTAATTTTCTTGGTGAAGTACTAAAGGGGTGAAAGGCCTCTATGAGACCTATAAGGGCTACTAATGCCTATTTGAAAGGTGTAGTTGCTTAAGCGTGATCCATAGATGTTATGGATGACCTATTAGGGTGATATTGAGATATTTCTTAGTGAGATAAAAGCCTTAGAGGTTAATTTAAATCTTATGGATAATCATGAAGATGATATCCATAAAGGCTCTATAAAGAGTGAAATCAAAGGTAATGATTTCTAGAGTTGGAGAGGCAAATGTAAGAGAGAATGAATGTGCCTAGTGGATGGATTGAAGAGCATATCAGGTTGATGTTTGTGTGTATGACCTATAGGTCATAATTATGAAATCATAATAGTAATTATGCAGGTTTGAATATTGATAATGTCTAAAGAAGTCTAGAGTGATCCAAAAGGGGGTTTTGGATGCATTGTTTGTGTGTGCAAGCTTGAGAGAGTATGAAGGGTTGAGAGAGAGGTGTTATACATTGTTTCTCCATTAGATTGGAATTCAATAAAAGTTATGGAGCTATTGATTTTCATAGGTGTTGTGTGGGTTCTCAACATCTAGAACAACTTGGTGCTTGTTCATGCTCATGGGTGGGCTCTTCACTAAAAGGTCTCATATTTGTGATCATCTTATAAGATAGTAGTCCATGTGTTTGTAGGCTTCAGAGTGGTTATTCCCAATGAGGCTTTCCCACATAATTCATGTCTTTTGTGTTTGATTGTGCATCATCTTTCTTATTCACTTTTATGAATGACTTATATTCTTTATGAGTGCTTGTGATGATTGATTAATAGTTTTGAAAGTATTAGAATTAAAGTTTGGATTATTTTGAATCACTAATTCACCCCCTCCTTCTTAGTGATTGTACCTCTAACACTGTTATGTAATATGATGGTGACACTTATCATAATCTCACTATGTCACTGAGTCTCTACTTTTTATTTTTTAAACATTTGAACATAGATTGGTGAAAAACCAAGAGAATTATACATGGAATGATCTCATTTTGTCACTTAGTCACCACTTTTTAACTTTTAATTTATTTGCATAGACTGATGATGAACCGGTACATTGACATGAGGCATGATATTGTCAAGTAAATTAGTCATCACTTTTGCATCTTCTAAATTTTTGGCGTAGACTCAAGATGAACCATGATATTGACACATGGCATTATCTCACTACATCACTTATTCACTACTTTTGTAAATTTAAATTTTTTGGCATAGACTAGTGGTTTTCTGAGATATTGGCATGTGGTATGATATCGTTAAGCTATTTAGTCATCACTTTTATAACATTTATCTTTCTAGCACATATAGGTGATGAACTGAGAGATTTACACATGGCATGATCTCAATTCACCGAGTAGTTGGGAACCATAGACAATCATTTCCTATATAAACTTTTCTATGAAATGTGATAATGACATGTGGTGTGATATCTCTATGTTGGAACAATATATTTGAATGAGAGAGAAACATGTGGTAATTGTAACATTAATATGTTCATGTAAACTAAATAACTTTTAAAAAGCATTGATTAATGTTTTTTAGTCACTAAAAAACATCTAACCTTTATCAAATAATGATTGAATCATAATCCAAGAATAATTAATAAATAATAGGACTTAGGCCATGGTAATTAAGGGGTTTAAATTTATTTGATCCTCAAATGAGACCTAAATATGACATATTAAAGATAAAATAAATGCCTATTTTATTTTTTTTAAACAGAGTGTGTTGGTAAGAAAATTGAAAAATAGTGAGGAAATACTCATGAATATTTGAGAACACAAAAGTTATAGTTTAAGTATCATTAAAAATTTAAAAGTTAATAGGAAAGAATGAAATAAATTACAAAGTTGAAATTGACTTCAAACATAAGCATGCAACTTACTAAGCCTTCTCATATCTCGAATTGTGTATGATTATGTGAGGATCCATTCCCCCTTGTTATAAGATTTTTTAGGAAATATTATACAAAATTTAAGATTATTCTAATTCTATACTTTATAATGATTTTGTATCTTTCCAATGTAAATATTTGGGAAACTTGGGCATTATTATCTTACTAGGCAGGTATGCATAGCCCCAATAGAGACACCTATGTTCCAACTCTAAGGATGTCTCTACATCCATCTATGAGTCCATAGCCCCAATAGAGATTACTTGAATCACCCTTGTTTTGATAGAGTTTTTTTAAAAGAAGGGTCAGGAATCACCATTGGCCCAGTGTATAGAAAAAAATATATTTAAATCAGATGTTTCAATCATTTTTTATATTTCTCAATCTTTATTATCTCTCAAACAAGTTTTAAGTCTGTAAATGTGTAGTTAATCCTTCAAGATAAGCATTTATAAAATTTGCATGATCATATAAAATCAACTTCCAATTATCTTATAACTTTATTTGTTTCAAATTAAAATTTCTATTTAGACATAATATACACCTTAACTATAAGACAAATATTCATAATGAGTAAACCCATGAATATCCTTAAGTGTGATTAACAACCATCTAGGTTAAATTTTTGAAATTTGTCTATGAATGGTCTAAATCACGTTATTTAATAACTTTGGAAAATAGGAAATATGCTCTAGGAAAATAGGATATCTAATCTAGGAAAAAAATAAATCTAGTCTAATAAAATAAGAAATCTACTTCAGAAAAACATGAAATATAATCTAGGAAAAAATGAAATATAATAAAATCCTACTACTAAATAAGAACTCATTGTCATTCTGAGATGCTCCTAGTTGGATCAGTCCTAAAATAATGTTTTATAAAATATCCATTGACTAGAAAATTAAAATCATTACCTTGAATATCCTTCAAATGAAAAGCATTGTTACCCAAAATTTCAAATATTTGATATGATCCAATATATAATGGATTGAACTTATCATGTTGTCCTTTATTCTCATGTGATTTATCCCATTTTAGGAATAAACATGAAATATTAAAAACTTTGATCTTAAATATTTTGTCAAACTATTTCTTTAAAATGTCTTAATTTTTTTTTAAATTAGGTAGATATGTTGTTCTTGCATATTCCATTTGAACTCTATATAGTAATCTAGCATGAATTCTATTGTTTCCTTCTATATTCTCTTTCATAAAATTATACATTGGCAATTTAAGATTAACGAGGAAAATAGGCTATTGTCCATACACTAATAGAAAAGGTGAAGATTTTAGACCCTTTTTTATGTCTAGTCCTATCTACCCATAATGCATATTTCAATAATAGGATTTATTTTCTTGGTTTGTCTTTTGTTGATTTCTTTAGGGTGTCAATCAAATTCTATTTTGTAAATTTAAAAACTTCATTAAATTATTGATAATAATTTGAACATAACATAACATTAATCTGATTATTATAATCCCACTTTATATATTATTATAATCCCACTTTATTATATTATATTATATCTAATTATTATGCATATTATTATATTCTGACATAATTATCTTTCCTGATGATGGATCATAGGGGTTGATCTGAAATGCATCGATCATTTAAATGTGACACAGTATCTTCCAAAAACCATTTTTGTTAGTAGAACCATTGTCGCGCACCAAGGAAGCTAGCATTCTAAACCTTGTTATAATATTTTTTCAAGGAATATGATCACATGTTGTGCTCTATAATTCTTTGTTGGTATCACCTTTATCCATATTATGAAGTACTATGTGGAAATCCATATAAATTTTTCCATATAATGAATTGGGTTTATTTATCCCTACAAAATATAAGATCCGTTACATAAAAGGGTGTCCTCCAATCACATGTTGTAAAGGCATGGCATCATGGATTTTTCATTTCCCAAACACTTGATCTTGGTGATAGTTTTTGGCATGAGTGTGTATCTTTAAATATGGTAGGATAGTAGTATCCCATCCTTAAGACTTTGTTTTCTATAAAATTTATTAAATGATTCCCACTACCTATCTTCTAGTGAAAATTATTAAGGATGAATGCCACTTATTCTCTGAAAATGCATCTCAAATAAATCCCCTCATAATTTTTCTAGTAAAGTACCCACTTATTTATCATAACATTTGTTAATTTGAGTCTGAACGCTTGCCTTTGATATCTATTTAGTTTATGAGTGCATGTGTTTGTAAGTAGTGAACCATCTATGTATACTAATCACTGCCAACTATTTGAGACTCATTAACATACTCTATGGAGATATGTGGATCAGTCTATGTCACCAGCTAAATAATACCTTATCCTCATACCATTTTTATTGAGCTTGATTTATATATAAAATTCTATAAATATACCAATCCAATTGCCTCTTATTTCACCTAGATAAATTTAAATAACTGTGATATTGATAATTAGAAATAGAACAATGGCATAAATTTTATTATACAAAATGTAATGCCTAAATTTATTCACAAATTTAATCAAGGCATGAATATGCTTGTCAACCATAGAATATTTCTACTCCACTTGTTTTATATTGGTGATTTTTAAGGTTATAGGATGTTAAATGTCTTCAACCTTCAATGTAAGCACAACCACTATAATATGTTTTAATTCAAATGAATACATGAATAAATCCTTGGTGAAGTCTAAAATCATCAGAATATGAGCTTAGAAATAATGATTTTGATGTCTTGAAATTCCTTCTTGGATTTTGATGTATACTTTACTTAAGTGCCTTTTTTAAACATTTAATTCAATGTTTTCACATTTTTTATGAATCTTGAAATGAATTTTTTTGATAAAATTTATTTTGCCAAAAACGGAATTGAGCTCCTTTTTGTTGTTAGGATATGCAATTTTATAAATATCATTAAATTTTTTAGGATCAATTAAAATACCTTCTTTGGTGATAAATTGGACCAAATACTTACCTTATATGACTCAAAATATACATTTCTTTTAGATTTAATGAGATTCCATATAGCTTGTATCTATCAAACACTCTCTACAAGTGGGAAACATGATCCAACCTATTTTTATAAAATACAGTAAAATCATCCTTATAAATAATTATGTAATTACCAATGAGTCCTTGAAAATTAAAATCTAGGGCAGATTGAAAGTTATCACATGTATTAACTAGTATAGAGGCATTCTCTTTGTAGATAATGCATTAACATTTGCAGAGTAACATATTTTAAAATAATGAAAAATTATTTAATAATATTAATCATGTAGAGGTATATTTTTAAATTTACCAAAACATCACTAATTGGCTTTAACCTTGCAAAATTTTACCTTTAATGCTTCACTAGCCCTTCAAGGCCTCATCTCCATTGGTTTCTACCACTTGCATTCTAGACTATATAGTGCCTATCCATAGTTTATTTTTTCAAGGATTTGTTATATTTACCTTTAATTGTATTAGACTCCCTTATTAGTTTATAATAAATTCTCATATCTTCATCTTTCCTCCTACAACCTTCTTTAGACACATGTCACTCATTACCTCCTCCTTAAGCAATTTCTTAGGTCTCAAGGACCAAATTTGAAGACAAGATTTAAGGAATCAATATGTTGTCCTAGATGGTATTATATGATCTCATCACACTTACCTTATTACCTTTCAAGGGTTAAAACACACTAATCCCCTCCTTGCACCTCAAGGTCACAATGCTCTATCAAGGCTTGTAGCCTTTTTTTAAAGAAATTTCTCTTTGTTTAGTCAAACAAGGAACTTTTATCAATATGTAACCAAACTTATATAAAACCTTTATCCCTTTTGAGGTGTGTGTAAATTTTTATAACATAATTCAACTTTTAGGTCATACTTCCTTTCTTAGGGTCCTCCAAACTAGGCCTAATTAGCCCTCATTTCTCGACATAGTTATAAAATCTGTAAAAGTCTATAATATTTCAATAAAAATAAAATTGAATATATTTTAACATGTTTATGATATCAATACCACAAATTTTTCTCCTTTTATGATAATGAAAACTCTTAGAATCATTAAAACCCTAGTTCTAGGGTTTCTCCCTTCCTACATAGGCTTAAAGCCTATAAAATTTGATTTCTTGAGTTACAAAATGTTTCAAAAGACCAAAAATGAATTTATAGGTCTTTTTAAACTATGGGTAGATTTTAAAATAGTTTTTATCCTTTGATTCACTTGTTCTTGCTCGCAATACACCCACACACAGAATTCTTGGCACACTAGGCGATTGTGCTAGGAAGAATAGGCTCCAATGTGCAATGTATTTATTTGTAGATTTCCTAAAAAAGTTTTGATACTTTTAATATATATTTGAAACAAATATTTCACTCTAAAATATCTAAAAATTCCACTTCTCTCACCTAATTATAATTATTCTTCATAAACCACTAGGCTCTAAATCCTTCTATAGGACTGTGTAAGCACTTAGGAACTATTTGTAATCAACCAATTACTTGACTATATCAAGGTTTGTATTTTGATATTTATACACCTATAAAATTTCCAATGGATTATCAAGTCCACCACCATCACTTAGGTCTTCAATTCTCACTCTGCCTACTTGACTTACCCATATAAAATAGGGGTCTTATACTATGAAACATGACACAACTATAACTTGTTTGACATAATGTTTTTTCTCCAAAAGGGTTTACAATTTTTAAAATATATTCATCTCATTAGATACTCCCATTATATATCAATATTATTTTCCCCAAACACTCATTCATACCTTGCCTTCATTCCTTGATACCCTACAACTAGACTTTGGATTGTGTATGCATAAAATTCTCATTCAAAGAGACTGTGTGTTGAAGTTTTTCAATCTCTGACTAGTGTTTCATTGCATGAATATTATTACAACCAATTATCTCACTTCCTACATCACTTTTTCCAAAAAATGTAATTTTCTACATATACAAAGGGACTCAAAACCCAAAACCTTACTCACCTTCATATAAGTCAGATATGGCAATGAACATAATTCACCAACAGAGGGTGCTTTTCTTTTTCTAAATTTCTTACAAAGCCAATACTTATTTCCATTCATTTTTTATTATATGTAACAACAATTCCATTATCACTTTATTTGGGAAGTTTCCTTTTTGTCTTAAATGAACCACACCTTCTCTTTCTCACTTGAAAACTTTAATTCTTTAGACTCAAACCTGTAACAAACACATTAGCAACCTACATGTGGAATTATGGATCCATTAATACAATTCTTGATCAATATCAAATAGTATTAAATAGAGAAGGGGATAAAAAAACTCAAAAAACTTTCCCTCTTTAATAATTTATATTCTCACTACAAGAACAAACCATGAAAGGGCTCTGTCAAACTTTTCCATGAGAGATTATATTTTGTCTTTCATGTCTCCTATTTTTTTTCCTTTCTTGGAGCTTCTATCTCACCTCTCCTACTCTCTCTTCTGCCCAAACTCACATACAACTCTCATTTTTACCAATTTCAATGTTGGTTCTTAGTTAGTTACAAGGCATAACTACCATTTATCAACCCAACATAGGATTAGTGATTGTACTACAAAACATAAATTCTTACTCTAATAACTTAGACATTTATGGATTCAAAACATCCTTTATGATACACCTTCGTCCTATTGAACCATTATTCACTCATCTAAGGACCTTAGACCATGCTCAAGGTCATTCTTGACTTGGTTACATATTTAAATTTTTAAATCTCATTTTTGGAGAGAAATCTCCTATAAGCCATATATCACACATTTATGACTTCAAATTGACTCCAAGGGCATAAATGGACTCATAATTCCATTCACACACCTTGGCACTCAAATTTGACCAATTTTTGGCCATTTATGATATTAGTTTAAAAATGATGTTATTTAACTTGATGTTCCTGCATTATAGTCCCCAAGAGGGAGAAAAATTGTACCACTAATTTTATTTTGTACCTTATAATTCAAAATTTTATGTTCTTTCAACTTCCCTTTCATTTTATTTTTCATTATTTTCTCCCTTTTTTTTCCAAACTCTTTCATTTCTTCCTTATGGCTTTGTCTAGTCTTTATATCCATGTATCTTCTACCTATATGAGGATTTCCCACTACTATATAATCATATTTTCTGAATATTCCACCTTTTCTAAGTCACTTTTAACCTCTTCATACTCAGCTACAACCAATTGGTGTTCATTCTTCTTCCTCATGCTTATTTTATGGCTTGTTTTCTCATTGCTTTCTCTTGATTCTTGATTATCTACTGGTTTTCTCTTCTTGTTCATTATATCATATTATTAATTAGGATATAATTTCCTCTCATTAATGCCAACCTATGTCACTTTATCATATATAATATATTTTTATACCTCTTCTTCAAAATTCTTCACATTCTGATGTCTTTTCCTATCATCTTGTTCATTGTACAAGAGCAATTCCTTTCTCCACTCATCCTCAATGTATCACAATGTTATTTGACCCATTTTTGACCTCCCATATCCATTTTTATCAAATGTAAACTCAAATTGAGCATTAAAAATTGAGTAACTCCCCTTGTTTACTCTCTCATACTCTATTTGTTTGCTTACTTGTGTCCTTGCTTACTCAACTTCTTGTGCTTCTCTTTTATAATCCTCCATTGATGTTTCTTGGATTTCATGTTTGACCTTTACCTTATTTAATTCACCTTATTTAATCCCCTTATATTTACTAAACATATCCTCTAACATTTCTAACTCTTCTTGCAGATTAAGTACGTCCACCATTTCATAATCCTCATCATATCTTGGTCTACATTGTCCTTTATTCTCTTGGTAAACTTGTTATTTGTCTTCTCCTTAGACTCTCTCATTCATGAGATTCACACCAAATTACCCACATTATAAACCATGCTTCTCAAGCACTCTTTGAGAGACTTGATGCTCATCTTGCCATGTTACACTCTCATTCATCAAGGCAATGATTTCCATATATAAGAGATCTTCATAATTGGAATCCAATTCACATGCATCATAATATAAAAAATATAAAAAAAAATCTTGAAAAAAATTATCTTCTTTTATTTATTCATTTTATTAATCACATGGTTGTACCTTTACCTCATTTGTTTGGTTTGCTTGCTCTACATCTCTTGTTTTCTTTGTAGGGTTGTCATCTTCTTCAACCTTCATATTTCCTTGGAGAACACTTAAAATATGATCTTCTTGGGATATTTTCATGCTTTTTTCCACCCATTATCTACCTTGTAACTTCTTGGGCTGCTATGTTTTCTCTTTTCACCTCTTTCATGCTTCATGTACTAGTCATCTATTGTGCCAACTTGGTGTTCCTTTTCATTTGTCTTTTATTTCCATACTTGTTCTTGATTTCTAAGTGTAACTTTTCCTTGTTTAACCTCTTTTTGGATATTTTCCTCTTCCTTCTCTTTACCTACGTGTTTAAGACACTTAGGCCATACATATCTATGCTTTTGTTCATTTTTTTAGAGCAAAAATTTGTCATTCTTTCTCTCAATATTCATTTTAACCTTTTCTTCATCATAGATTAAATCAAAATCAATGTTCAAAAACTCTTTACCTCTTGAGGAAACTACTCAAGATCATCTCTTCCTTTATTTCTTCATGGGTGGCCTTCATATCTTATTTTCATGCTTATTTTTTTGTTTCAAGTACTAGACTTGGTAATGAATCATAATATTCCTCTTTCTCCTCATCTTCAAAATGTGGAATGCCTTCAATATTCATCATCTTATCTTCTTCAAGAGACTCTCTTTCTTTGTCATCTTCTTGCCACTTGATGGGTGATATTCTTGGCCCATTCTTGGGATTAATCACATTTATCTTCATACCTATATTACTAAACTTGAAAATAATTTTAGTATACAAAATGAAAGACCACATAGTCTCTTTGAATGTATTTGGCATAGACATCCTCCATATCTTCTTATCTTCATTAACTTTTTCTCTTTTTGGCACTTTTATCTTCTTGTTCTCTTCAATGAGAACCCTCGTCTCAATCTCTCTATCTTTTTTCTCAATTGGAAACATCTATCTTCTCATGCATCTTTGGGCTACTCTCTCTTTCTTCTTATTATCTCTTAAGGCACTCTTCTTGTGCCTTCTTCTCCTCACAAGTGACTCTAGTGGACACTTCACCTTTCTTCTCACATTCTATCCAGTCCATTGGATTTATTGTTATTTCATGAGCTTCACCATGATCTCTATCCTCTCTATACCTTGCCCCAATTCTATTTTTATTCCTTTCACTTCTCTTTCTATATCCATCTTTTCAATTCTTATTTATTTTCTAGGCATATCTAGACCTTCCTCTTAGTAGGTTTATCAACCTTACCTCTTAGACCTATATTGGGCCTTTTTAATTATTTGATTCCTCTATCTATTACCTCTTATTGTCCTCCTTGACTCTCTTGTTGAGTCTTTTATCCTCTCTCTCTTCTCTCTTGGAGCTTCAATGCTCTCTTTTCTCTCTATCTTTTATGATATTTCTTGAATGGCTTCATAGGAATTTGAGGCTAGTCTTTCTCTTTTTAATTTTATACTCCTCTATCCTGACCTCAATAGATCAGACCTACAAACTTATTCTCCCTCAATACCCTGTAAGGTGTCATCTTATGCATACCTCCTAGCATTATGCATTCATCTCAAATCAACAACTTATAAACAATTCAAAACAATAAAATTAATCAATATTACCTTGATATGATACCAAATTATGTAGATATATATGGGATAAGTTATCAAAACATCACTAACTATCTTTGACCTTGAAAAAATTCACTTTCAATGCTTCACTAGTCGTTCAAGGCCTCATCTTCATTGGTTTCTACGACTTGCATTTTAGACTATATCGTGCATATACATAGTTTGTTTGTTCAAATATTTGTAATATTTCCATTTCCATATATTATAATAATTTATTAGTTTATAATAACCTCCCAGATCTTCATCTTTTCTCTTACAACCTTCTTTAGACACATTTCACTCATTACCTCCTCATATAATTTCTTAGGTCTCAAGGACCAAATTTGAAGATAGGATATAAGGACTCAATATATTGTCATATATGACATTATATGAACTCATAAAACTTAAATTATTACCTTTATAAGGTTTAAACGCATTGCTTCACTCCTTGTACCTCAAGGTCACTATGCTCTATCAAGGCTTGTAGCCTTTTTTTAAGAAATTTCTATTTTTTTTAGTGAAACCAAGTACTTTTATAAATATTTAATCATAATTATAGACAAAATCTATCTCCTTTGAGGTGATTTAAATTTTTTATAACCTAATTACACTTCTAGGTCATACTTCCTTTGTTAGGGTCCTCTAAACTAGGCCTAGTTAGCCCTCATTTCTTGATATACTTATAAGATCCATAAAAATCCATAATCTTTCAATCCTGATCCATTTGAATATATTTTAAAAAATTTAGGATATAAATACTATTTTTTTTCCTTTTTTGGTGATGGAAACTCTCAAAATCATCAAAACCCTAGTTCTAGGGTTTTTTATTTCTTACACAGGGTGAAAGCCTATAAAATTCAATTTACTAAGTTACAAAATATTTAAATAGACCAAAAAGTTATTTATATTTATTTTTAAACTATTGGCATATTTTAAAATATGTTTCATAATTTTATTCATTTGTACTTCCTCACAATACACCCACACACAAAATTCTAGGCACACTAGGTGACTATGCCAGGCAGAATAGGCCCTAAAGTGCAATTTATTTACTTATATATTTACTAAAAAGATTATGAGACTTTTAATATATATTTTAAACCACCCTCTAACTCTAAAATCCATTAATACACCAATTCTCTCACCTAATTATAATTATTCATCATAAACCACAGGGTTTTGAATCCTTATGTAGGACTGTGTAGGCACTTAAGAACTATTTGTAATCAACCAATTACTTGACCATATAAAGGTTTTTATTTTTATATTTTTACACCTTTAAAATTTTAAATACCTTATAAAATTCACCACCATCACTTAGGTCTTCAATTCTCACTCTACCTACTTCACATATCCATATAAAATAGGGGTCTTATAATGTGAAATAGGGCATAACTGTAACTTATTTGACACAATGATTTTACTCCAAAAGGGCTTATGAATATATATATATATATATATATATATATATATATATATATATATATATATATATATACATAAATATCATTATATACACCAATTATCTATTAACATTCTTTTCCCAAACCACTCATTTACACCTTGCCTTCATTCCTTGATACGTTACAACTATACTTTGGATTGTGTATACGTAGAATTCTCATTTAAAGAGACTATGTGTTGACCTTTTAAATCTCTGAATAATTTTTCATTGCATGAATAGTATTAAAACCAATTATCTCACTACATATATCAAATTTTACAAAAAATATAATGGTCTATAGATACAAGGGCTTCAAAACCCAAATACTTACTCAACTTCATACAAGTCAAATATGACAGTGTACAAAATTCACCAATAGAGGGTGTTTTTCCTTTCCAAACTTCCTTAAAAAATAAATACTTAGTTACATTAATTTTTTATTAAATGGAATAAAAAATTTATGATTACTATATTGGGTAAGTTTCTTTATTTGTTTTGAATGAACCACAACTCTTTTTCACTTGAAAATCTATATTCTTTGCAATCAAACTTGTAACAAACACATTACCAACCTAAACATGGAATTATGGATCCCTTAATACAATTTTTGATCAATATAAAATAATTTTAAATATATAAGGGGATAATGAAAATCATACATATTTATGTATTCAATAGTTTATTTTCTCATTACAATAACATCCGATGAGAGGGCTTTACCAAAGTTTTCCTTGAGAGATTACATTCTATCCTTCATGGCTCCTCTTTTTTCCCTTTATTGGAGATTTTCTCTCACCTCTCCTTCTCTCTCTTCTACCAAACTCATGTAGAAATCTCATTTTAACCAACTTCAATGTTGGTTTCTAGTTATTTACAAGGCATAACTACCATTTATTAACGCAACATAGGATTAGTGGTTGTACTACTAAACATAACTTCTTACTTTAATGACTTAGACATTTATGGCTTAAAAACAACTTTTACAATACATCTTGGTCATATTGAATGATTATTCACTCATCTAGGCACTTTAGACCATGTTCAAGGTCATTCTTGACTTGGTTACATATTTGAATCTTTAAATCTCATTTTTGGAGGTAAATCTCCTATAAGCCATATATCACACATTGATGACTTAAAATAGACTCCAAGGACATAAATGGACCTCATAATTCCATTCACACACCTTGACACTCAAATTTGACCAAATTCTGACCATTTATGATAATAGTTCAAAAATGATGTTTTTTATCTTGATGCTCCTATGTCAAATTGAAAAAATAGATGAAGAAATAATTAGTGATCCATGATGCCCTTAAAATGGAATGCAAGGATGAAAGACATGGATGGGATCTCAAAAACAAAAACAAAAAATCAATAAGAAGAATGGAATTATCCCATGGATGAGATTAATCCAAATGAGCTAATGATTGCATGCTTTGATTTTCAATGTTTGATAAAAATAGAATTTAATTTGGCCAAAGGCTATGGGAAGTGGGAAGGATGCATCCCAAAACAAGTGACACACTTTGAATTTTCCCAAACATGGTAAAATCTATGGGCTTAGAATTAGAAGAAAGATTGGATGATTTAACCACCCTAAATATGGGAGAATAATTGACTAATGATCTACCCCAATGGAGTGGATTTGATTTCATCTTAAATGATTCACCCCAAGAAAGGTAGATTTGATCGTTGTTCAGTCTAATTTTTTTCCCCAACAGGGAAAATTTATGTTTTGACAAATTGATTGAGTAATTAATTTATTTATTGGAAATCATATCTCAATGATGTAACCTATTACATAGTTAAAGATAAGAGGGTGCATGTTCAAGTGTGGATGTTATAATGACTTTTCAAAGAATGAAAAAGTTGAAAACAAATATAGGCACCTAAGGATACACAAAGGTAATGAATGACATGATCAAAAGAACACAATAATAATTGAATAATAATGAGATAATGGTGATATAATAGTGGCTAAACTAACCTTAGATACATCATGTATTTAAGTGTTTCCTACATAGTTCAAAAATGGACCTTAGGCCCATGTAGTTATCCCAACAAATCGAGAGAAAATGGAAATGTTGGATTGGATGATGATAATAAACTGGAAAAGTCATGATGAAAGTTGATTATGGATTTTTGTATACACACATTTGTATATGTTTCATGAGTAGCATATATATTAACCATGTTGTTTAGTGATGGTCTTTAAATTGGTAGACAAGGAGATTTTTGTTGTGACATTGTGTGTTACCACTCCAATACTTATTTTTTTTATATAGCACATGATGGTATTCATCATGACATAAAAAACCACTATGACCAAGCCATGATGTGTATAATAATTAACCTCTAATATAATAGATAATTTATGACAATGCACTAATGATAAAAACTATGATGAAAATGTTAATGTATGTCAATGGATGGAATAAATTATAACTATGTGATAGGAAAAACCATGATAATGAACCTATGGGAATAATGAACTTAGTTAAAGAAATAACTATGAAAAGAAAACAAACAATAAAATAAGAAAAGACACAAACAACACACGCGCGCACGCACGCATGCGCGTGTGCACAGGCACACACAAACACACAAACACACACACAAACACACACACACACACACACACACACACACACACACACACACACACACACACACACACACACACACACACACACACACACACACACACACACACACACACACACACACACACACACACACACACACACACATGCACATGCACACTCACACACACATGCACACACTCACACTCACACACATAAACTTGAAAATAAAATCCACAAAAATATTCTTATTATTTAACCAAGTCAAAATCCATGTGTGAAGGCTCAATTAGATTGATAAAGGATGGTTCCTCACATAAAAGATACATGCAAGTGAAAGACACATCTCAATGGTTCCTAAAATGAGTGGTTTAATGAAAATCAAGAGTAATGATTGGATTTAGGACAAGAATAATGTTTTTGAATTTTACAGCTTTATATTTCTCATGGATATTTTAAGCTTTTTTAAACTTTTAGGATATTGTGACTTTATATCTCTCATGGGGATTTCAGTCCCTTTTTCAAATTTTTAGGATTTTTATACTTTTCAATGTTTTTTTTGGATTTTTTCATCTCAACTCAATATTGGATTACAATATGTAGAGTTGACTCACAAAATAGTGAGAGCATTAGAGTGGAATGCTCATAAAATGGTGAGAGTGTGTCTTAGAATTCTCATAAAATGGAGAGAACATGGCTTAGAATGATTTTAAAATGGTTTGAATGTGGTTTAGAATGCTTGAAAAATAGTGAGAGTGTCTTAAAGTGTTCAAAAATGGTGAGAGTGTGTCTTAGATTCCCACAAAATGGAAAGAGCATTGCCTAAATGCTCACAAAATGGTGAGAACATGTCTTAAAATCATCATAAAAATGTGATATCATTGGTCAAAATTCTCACAAAATGGTGAGAGTGTGGAATAGGGGTGACTGAACTGACATCATAAATTTATTTTTACGTACAAAGTATAAATAGACCTCAAATCATTATAGTTCAACTGATTATAAAAGATACTATTAATCAATAGTAGGTTGAGATAGGAAAATGACAAAGCAAGATAATAATGAATGAATGAATGAATGATGGAATAATTCTAGATAATAATGGAATACAATGAGGGAAAGGAATAGGAGTCTCTATGTACCATGTCACGTGAGAACCAAATGTGTCTAGTCAACAAAGTGTTGCACAAGTAATATGCCAAAAACTTTCCCAAAAAAATCTCAATATACCTTATACTATTGTAACATGGTTAAGAGGAGATGACTAATGGTCATAATAAAATGGGCTGGGATTAATAGGATTGAATGGCCAAAATGGTTGGAATGGTCTGTAAGGAAAGCTATATTACCCCCAAGGGTCGAGGTACTTGTAAATAACAAATTATTTACATAATGTCAGAAACCTAGTTTTCATCATGGTACTTGCCTAAGACACCACAAGCATGGTTTCCATAGTTGGAAACATTATTTATGTTTTTATTTTTATTTGGTTGGTATTTTTTAATTTAATTTAATTTTGTTTTTTTAACATCTCAACTCAGTGGAGGATTACAAGATGTATAAAGAGGACCCTTTATTGTCTAGCCAATGCATACTCAAAATAATAGCTTTATCTAGGTTCTGTTACTAATGTGAATGATAGGACTGATATTATTTTGATCTTCTTTGTCATTGATTTTTATTCCTTCAAACCTCTAAACAAGGTGTCTTCGTAGTCTATTTGAAAAATATTTTCTAGGAAGGGAAAAAAGGGTAGGCGTTAGATAAATGGTCTGATTTGGTAATGGAATATAAGCCTTGAATATAAAATAGGATCATAATAGAATGTATAATTTTTGAGTAAAAACTAAATATTATGATTTGTAGTAACACATTTTTATGGAGTATTTGACGTGAATTTTTTTTATGGTGGGGCCAAATATCTATGAAGATTATCTCAGAAGGACCATAATAATTTTCTACTCTTTAGACATAAAAGTTATTACAATCTAAATGATGTTAGGATGATTGGATTTTTTGATGTTGACTTTAATGATGTCTTTATAAAGTAATGAAAATATTATTTCCTAATTTATTGGTGTCTCAAAGAGGTTTTCACCAATTTAATCTTCTTGATTGTTGTGATTTTGATTGTCCAATAATGCCTTGAATAAGGTTTCACTAAGGGATGTTAATAATTCATTTTGATTTTCCCTTGGCACCTTAAGCAATGTTTCACTAAAAGATTCTAATTTTTAATTTTCATTATTATCTATTACCACAAAAAAAAGTTTCACTAGAAGATGCTAAGTTTAGACTTTGGTCATCCCCTAGCTTCTCAAACAAGGTATCACTAGGAGATTGTTCTTCTACCTAACTATTTTCTTGCATCCCTAAAAATTATGCCATTGCGATTTAACCATGGAAAATTTTTAATGCTATGTATTTTTTCCATCACAATTGATGTTTATTGGGAGTGGAATATCAACATAATGGTTGTGCTATTTAATGGTAATGGCATGTGTAATCGGAATGGAAGGTTTAAAAAAAAACATAGTCCTCATAAAGGCTACTAGGAGAACTTGTGTTGATGCTGAATAAAAATAATCACCAACTATAGAAGGATACAAATGTATTCAATCTAATCTATAAGGAGTGTGTAGATGATGTCAAAATAACTATCAATGTATGATGTTTTTATGTTGATTTTGATTCATGTGGATCTAGTAAAAGTGTATAGCTAATTTTATAATATCCACTAATATATTATGGTTTTGAATTTGTTCTTGACTCAAGGGGATATAAATCTATTATTGAGACTAATTTTCACTCTACTTCATATGCTACATTTGATGTTAGCTCTAAAATGGAACTAGATTCTAATATTGGTTATAGAATGGAACCTAGTTCTGATGTTGAAGTAGCCTTTAAAAAGACCTATTGAATTGTGCTTTCCACAAGTATCTTATTCAAATTTTACTTAGAAACTAATAATTTAGGATGAATGAATTTTATAAAATGGGGAATGTTTGGTAATAGATGAATAATGGGTTAGTTATCAAAAATAATGGGTCATGTGTTAGATAGAAGTCCTTCCTCAGCAAAAGGTGAACCAATAATGGTTTTTGTCTAGTCAAAGATGGGTGATTCAATAAAAATGTTGATAATGGGTTGACTATCTTCATCTTAATTTAGAAGTGGATATATATAATATTTCTTGGCAAGGGGATCATGACATATCCCAATTGATTAGTTATCAAACTTGGACACACATGGATCTTAAATAGATAATGTCCCTTGAAAGGGAAATGGAATTATATTTTTGGACCATTGGATTTATTATAGTTGTAAGACCAGATTAGCTTGTAAACTACTAGATGAAATGTCAAAAGTTGATGTAAAGTGGGAGATATTTTGGCTACGTTATAAGAATTTATCTATCACACTTTAACATATGGATGGACACACTAGAACAAGTTTAGGATTGTGACATGCCATGACTTAAATTAACTTTAAATTAATGCCACCAAACATGGATACATATAAGGGGAATGGCTTGGAATAACATGGCCCAAAAAATGGAAGATTTTGTCTCTGGTTAAAATGGTCCCAAAGAGGACATTCTTGGTCTTAATTGAAATGCGCCCGAAGAGGATGGTCTTAGTCTCAATTATAATGGTCCCAAATAGGGTTTTCTTTTTATTGATGTAATTTTATTTTCCCTAAAAAGGGTGGTCTTGGTCTAGATTGGATTGGCCCCAAATAAGGTATATGATTTATTTGATTTAATTTAACATTTTGATTAGATTTGATTTGGCTCGATCAAAATGGTATTTATTTTATGTTGGAAATTGATGTTTGACTTGGTCAAGTTGATTTAATTTGTTCAAACTCATATCACATTTTAAATTTAATTTTAAATGTAATAAAAAATTGATGTTATGACTTCATCATTCCTAACTTAGATGTGTGGGAAATTGAATTAAAATACAAGAAGTGGTTTGAATTGGCATGTGATTGATTTGGATTAATTAGATTTGGTCAAAATAGACATGATTTAGAATTAGAATTAGAATTTGGTTCAAGATGAACCTCATCAAATTAGAATGTGGTTTAAGATAAACGAAATTTTAATTGGAATGTAGTTCAAGATGAAATTGATTAAAATTGGATTGGCTTGGTACACTGTCCAAGATAAACCAGATTTGAATTGGATTTCCATGATTAGGAAGGGGTTTGGTACATGGTTCAAGATGAATCTGATTTGGATTTTATTGGCATGGAACATGGTTCAAGATAAACCATATTTTGGCATGGATGGGACCCTTATCAATGTTGACCTGATTTGGATTTTGAAGTTAAATTTAACTTTAGTAGACATTAATTGTTTAATTATATTTCCCAATGTAAATTTTAAATTGGAATATTTCAATCAAAGTTTATCAAGACAAATATCAAAATAGGAAAAGTGTGTAAATAAAATGTGTTTCCAAAAGGATGCACAATTCTTATTTCATCATATTATTTCTAGTGTTTATGTCTTAGAGAGGATGTAAGTATTCCATGGTTATATCTTAAAAGTGTTTGATATTGGTTCAATTTTAATGTTTGACTTTAACTAAACTAGATTATAACCCTTTGAAAATGAAATGTTTCACCTTGTTTGAATTTTTAATAGCTCTAATCTTGGTTGAATGTTGAATTTGGGATAGGAAGTAAATTTGTAATTTAGATTTGGTTTGAAATAAAATGGACAACATAATAATAATGGTTTAGACCAACATTTGGACCTTGGTTTTGAAATTGGAATTATAATTTTTTTGAAACTAGGAATAGGCTCAGAAAAAAATAAATGACATAATAACATGGTTTAGACAATAATGTTATGAATTTGGACAAAGTTTGACATGGCATTTAGAAAGAGTGATTTTTGACTCAGAATACAGACAAAGACATTCCTCTTTATATTAATCTTTATGGAATATGTTTTGGACTTTAGTTTTGGTTTTGACTTCTTGTTCTATTTTTTTTTGAATACAAATGAGTTTTTGACATATAAATCAAGCATTAAAACACAAACATCATAAGGTTATTTTAATAACTAACACAAGTTTGCAACATATCCATTAAACCTTCGATATCCTTTTTTTAATAGGATAAGTTTAAAGATTAATCCAATTAATTTAATTTAATTAAGGTGGGTGTACTCCCACCCTCTCTCAAAATTTTCTACATGATAAGTAATCTTTGAGGGTTGTTACATTTGCACCCCTACATTATTGAATTTTAAACAGGATCTCATGAATCAATCCAAAATCAGGGTATTCACGGGAGGATCTAATCCATCCATAACCACTTCATCTATTGAATTTTAGTGAAGTGCTACAAATTTTTATATGAAAATCATAAAATATATTAAATAAGAGATCTAGGTCTCAAGTTATTCATATAGGGATACATCTTGCATCTAAGAGATCCTAGATTCCTTGATGATGGTGTCTAATGGATTAGTATTAGGATTTAACTTATTGCTTTCATGAAATGTTTTATGGGAAAATATGTTAGGCCTTTGTGACACCTAACAAAAATTTGTATCCACTATTAGATGAATGTGGCTACTACAAACACTGGGTGATGAAATATTAGTCGTTGCAACTTAAATACCCATGAGAAGTCAATGAACCCCCAATCTCTTAGCCCAAAATAAAAAGGAAGGGTGTAATATCCCCAACCAATAGGGACTATTGAAAGACAAAAGATCTGAATTGCTTATCTGTATTTCTACAAAATATCTTCAAATAGATAAATAAATCACAGTATAATCTCCTATTTATTTGCTCATATGCTTACAATAGAGGTCATTCATCAAGTATACAAAGAATATTGAAAGTATGGCCTTAATAGCCTGAGTATTCCACAAACTGGGAAAGAAATCTGGATCTGATACGTCTTAGCCTATTGTGTCAAAAACACAATCACCGATGTCGGTTATACTGTCGTCGTCGATCGGCTAGGGTCGTTAATCTGCCGACGTTGGTGAGAGGTCAGTTGATGTCGATCTTTGTAGGGCTCTTCCTGCCAATGTCAGTGTCTGATCTTTCTGCTGATGCGTACGGATTTTCATGGATCTATACGGACTTCGTATGGTCGTCAATATAGCACAAACTGTATGCTTGATCTTGATTTGAAGAACTATGGGCAAATACAAAAGATCTATATCTGGATAATTCTTGAATCAAAACCAAAAATAAAGAAATACCTGTGAACCCTTGTGATAGCTTCTGTATGAAGTTATCTCTCAAACTTGTAAACCCCTGTGATAACTTTTGTATGAAGTTATCTCTCAATTTGGTAATAGATCCACTGATCTCTCATAACCTCTGAATCACACACAATGAAGAGTGGACATTCTTCAATGCAAATGGAATCCTAGAACCTTGGGCTCAGTCTTCACAGAAGAATTCTTAACAAGAATCAATATCAATAATCAATCATGAATACAAACTCTCTCCCATGAGAAACTCTTATACCCTCCAAAGGTGTGCTTGCTAAAATTAGATTTCCTTAAATTATACTTAGGGTTTCTTAAATTAGAATTAGGGTTTTTTTAATTAGACCAAAATATTAATAATTAATAATTAATTAATACATACTTAATTAAAATTAGACCAAATAATTAATATTTGATTAAATCAATCAAATATTAATATCTCCCTTAATTCATGTTCGAAAGAGCCCAAACGAAAGCCAAGCCAAGCTCCACCATGACCCTCTATCCATCCTATCAGCCTACAAGGGTCGCACAATAGGCTAACCATCAGCTCTGATGATGTCCACTAAAAAAGGGGACATGACAATCCACCCCTCCTAAAATTGCTTGCCCTCAAGCAATTGCTGAATGATAAACCAATCAATCCACCTGGATCCCAAATGTAGTCATGATCTACCCTACTGTTAATCAATGCTAACTCCAAGCCATGTCTATCACCACTCTCATCCAATGTCACTACATCATCCCTAGTACCAAGATAAGAATCCCAACATCCAATCCAAGAATGGAAATCAACTAGCAACTGAAGTAAACTCCTCACCTGAATAATATTTGAATCTAGAATGTGAATGCTAGACATACTCATATCATCAACATGTGACCTACCTGTAATAAAAAGCTGAATCCCTACCACATGTGCTAACTCCTGAACTGAACTCACCTCAAGACAAAGCTCATCCACATGTCTCTCCTGTGTTGGTTCCAATGTGCACTCGGTAGTGCACTCTCCCATATCATGTGGTATGAGCCTCTCCATCCGATGAAAGAACATATTTTTGATGTTGCTGCCCCGTATTGCCTTAAGAATATGTGTCTTCCCACCAACATCAAAACAAACCTCCATGTCCTTAAGATAAAGAGTGACTTCCTCAAGGGAATGAAGCCACTTCATACCCAAGACTAAGTCTATGTCCCCCATGTTCACCACATAATAATCAGCGTTGAACTCATAGTTATTCAATCGCAATGGGAGGTCTCTAATCATCTGCTCACACCTAAGAGTGTGACCATCGGCCACCATAACTTTAATGCCCTCAAAATCTTTGGTAGTGATTCCACTCTTCTCCACAAATCTAGCATCTATAAAATTATGTGTGGCTCCTGTATCAAGAAGGGTGATGACCTTTTGTCCTACCAAAACTCCATGGAGTCTGAATGAATCATCTGACTGAATGATGGATAGGCGTGCCTCCTATATGTGTAGCTCTAAATCTACCCCTGCCTTAGGATCCTTAGGACTATCTTGCTATTCAGAATCTTTTGATTCTGAATCCTCATAAGACGCCCACATCACATGATTTGCCTTGCCCTTAGGCCTTAAAGGACAATCGTGATTGGCATCATATGGACCTTTGCAGTAGAAGGAAAGCTTTTTCTTGCGTAGATCTTTAAGAGCCTCTCGATCTAAAGGTGGTGCTGCTAGGTTGGCCTTAGAATCATTCTTAACACCTGAATTATCTTTGTTGAAATCTAATCCCTCTCTATCTCCATTGGAGCACTGATGGTCTCAGGATGAAGAAGTACCTCTGGAGTTAAATTTACTTGATGGGGCTGCCATCTCCATACTACGCACCTTCTTCATAGCTTCCTATAATGAAGGAGGATCAAAGCCTTTGATCCAACCTCTCAATGGTTCTATCAATCCCTCCATGAAGAGTAATACAAGTCGCCGCTCTGAAATGTCAGGAACCATGACTGATAACTTTTGGAAGTCACCAATGTAAGACTCTAGACTGCCACTCTGGCGTAACTGTGCCAACTCTCTGAAATAGGATTCCAGATCCTTCCTATCAAAATGCTCCACCAGCCTATCCACAAACTCCTAATAAGATGTGATCCAATCATGATGGAGTGTCACCATCCCGTTGTGCCACCAATCGTGAGCTACTCCCTCAAGATGTTGTGTCACATATCTGATAACATCTCCCTCAGCCATTGGTCGCAATGTGAGAAATGTATCTAGCTTACTAACCCAAGCCTGTGTTGTCACCTTACCACTACCGTTAAACATCACTAGTGTGAGCCTACTTGTAGCATGCTTCAAATCATTATTCTAGTGTCTGGGTCTCCCATCTTGTCTAACCAATCTATAGTGCTCTCTCCGAAGATTAATAAAATGATCAAAGGACATCTTCTCCCAAACCTGAGGAGCTAATAAGTCCCACTCATCACTTGCAGCCATGAGAACATTTGAAAATTGGGAATCTTCTGCCTCCTCCTCTGTTGGAACTTCTGGTTCCTCTTGAACAAACGTAGGATGTGTAGGTCGATCCACTGTTCTAGAGTGGGCCTGCTGGGGTCTCTGATTAATAGTAGCACTCCTGTTATCTCCTTGTTCCCCATTTTATCTATCAGTTGGCTTCATCCTCCTTACCATAGTAGTAAATGCCTGAAGTGCCTGTGTCATCTCATGGTAGACTTCTCTGGTACCCTGATCATCATTATGTCGGTGGCCCTTGGGTGGGCTACCCTCACGTCTGTCACTCATGATAATCGATTGTTGTTCTAACACCTGGGTACCTTCAAGCAAGGCTCTACTGCATGTGTTATACCTATGTGGTCCCAACTCTTGTGGCTGCATAAGATTGTCAAACCCTCAGGATGGCAGGATTTAGCTCTGATACCACTGTAATATCCCTAACCAATAGGGACTATTGAAAGAAAAAAGCTCTGAATTGCTTATTTATATTTTTGTAAAATATCTTCAAATAGATAAATAAATCACAGTATAATATCTTATTTATTTGCTCATATGCTTACAATAGAGGTCCTCCATCAAGTATACAAAGAATATTGAAAGTACAGCCTTAATAGCTTGAGTATTCCACAAGCTGGGAAAGAAATCTGGATCTGGTATGTCTCGGCTTGCTGTGTCAAAAACACAGTCGCCGACGTCGGTTATATTGTCGTTGTCGATCATCTAGGGTTGTCAATCTACCAACGTCGGTGAGAGTTCAGCCGATGTCGATCTCTATAGGTCTCTTCCTGCCGATGTCAGTGTCTGATCTTTCCATTGATGCATATGGATTTTCACAGATCTGTACAGACTTCGTACGGCCACCAATATAGCACAACCTGTATGCTTGATCCTAATCTGAAGAACTATGGGTGAATACAAAAGATCTATATCTGGATAATTCTTGAATCAAAACCAAAAATAAAGAAATACCTATGAACCCTTGTGATAGCTTCTGTATGAAGTTATCTCTCAAACTTGTAAATCCCTGTGATAACTTTTGTATGAAGTTATCTCTCAATTTGGCAATAGATCAGTTGATCTCTCACAACCTCTGAATTGCACACAATGAAGAGTGGACGTTCTTCAATGCAAATGGAATCCTAGAACCCTTGGCTCAGTCTTCACAAAAGAATTCTTAACAAGAATCAATATCAATAATCAATCATGAATACAAACTCTCTCCCATGAGAAACTCTTATACCCTCCAAAGGTGTGCTTGCTAAAATTAGATTTCCTTAAATTAGACTTAGGGTTTCTTAAATTAGAATTAGGGTTTTTTAAATTAGATAAAAATATTAATAATTAATAATTAATTAATATTTAATTAAAATTAGACCAAATAATTAATATTTGATTAAATCAATCAAATATTAATAGCTCCCTTAATTCATGTCTGAAAGAGCCCAAACAAAAGCCAAGCCAAGCTCCACCATGACCCTCTATCCATCCTATCAGCCTACGAGGGTCACATAATAGGCTAACCATCAACTCTGATGATGTCCACCAAAAAAGGGGACATGACAAAGGGTATGTCTATTTTGATTCCTATGAATCCCACTAAGGGCAAGTAAATATCATAATAGGAAAAACTCTCATAATAAAACAAGTAGTAACTGTCACATTCTGATTTACTCTGTCAATGGGAGAGCATACATGTGAAGTAACTACACAACATACAAACAAAATGAGACAAATGCACGCAAGTAAATAACTTACAAATGATTGTGTTTTAATCCTAAATTGAAAGGTTTGTTCATTTTTAATCCCAAATAGATATGTTTTGAAAGGTAATGTGCAGTTTTTAGGCCTAAATCTACTTCTTTGGCCAAGGACTTATAATAAATTTGTTATAAAGTTTTAATGTTGTCTTTGACAAGAAAAACATTTGAAAAATAAGTTAGAATGGTAATATGTTCTTTATGATGGTAAAAATATAATAAAATATATCAGTACCATCATATTTTCTATTTTGTGAAAAATATATGTAACATGAAGATATAATAATGCAACATTATGAAAATTCATGAGAAAACACATGGTTTTTAAAAAAATCATCAAAATAAGAGTCTATATGACCTCAAATGAATCTCCATAACTTGGGCAGTATTTTTAGTGTGAATCTACCATTTAGTATGATGAATAATTATTTTGGTTACAAAACTATCATTCTATAAAGATAAACCACCTATTTGTATAAAAAATCTAATTTGAAGTGAAACTACCATTTTGGTCATGAAACCACCATTTTATAAAGCAAAACTATCATTTTATAAAACTAAACCATAGATTTATATAGAGATAGAATATAGATAAGAAACCTGGTGAAATACCCAATCAAGAGGGTGAAACTACAAATTTTAAGGGTGAAAATACTGATATATAGGGTGAAACCATTGCTTTCACCTAGGATAGAATTTGGAAATTTTAAAGGAAAACAAAGGTGAATTAAGCCAATTACTAGGTTAATTATTGTAAATTCAATAATGAAGAGGGCCTATAAGGGTTTATGGGGTGCATATGGGTCCCATTAGATGTGCCATTATGTAGATTAAGAATCTAAAAAGGAAAATTTTATTT
>JARHVA010007230.1:30000-60000 GCA_037957365.1 Torreya grandis | reverse complement strand
CATCCTCAATAGGGAATGGGAAGTCATATGTTTCTAACACCATTATAGTGTTATAGGTAATGGAGTCATTAGATGTGGATGGATTATGTTGATTTTGGATAATATCATATCTTTCTATCTCTTTATAAATATTTTCAAAGTTAATAAAAAACTATATGCAATCTATTTCACCATGTTATGTGGTATTGTGTAATATACACTAGTTGGGTAGTGTTGCCTCACAAATGTTTATATCAGGAAGTTTGTTAAGCTATGGATTTGAGTTATTACCCAATCCATTGAATCATATTTTATATCTATGGAATTTTAAATTATTATTATTTATTTCCTGATCATGTTCCCTAAGATTTTTTTCATGACAAGATACTCATTATTATGTTTTTTCCACCATGCATTAAATACTATCCAATTCAGCTTTAGTGGAATTAGAAGTTGTTTTCTATGTGGTAGAATATTTAAATAGGACTAAGGCTTATTTTATATTATATTTATGAAGCATAGGTGTAGGATTATTTGGAAATCTTAGATTTTAGTTTGTCATAGCATGTTTTAGAGGTAATTGAATGAACACATTTTTTGGGTTTGTGGCCATGACATTTGATTGGCATTTGGAATGGAATTTAACACTGAGAAATTTGGATTAATGTTAGGTATGGAAATATCTTGTAATTGAGTATTAAATTTTTTATCAATATTGATGGATTAAACATAGGCATCTAATAATTTATTTATATTTTGAGCTTTATGTAAATAAAATTATAGACATAGAATATAAGGCATTTTTATGCATCTCGTGGACTGACACCACAACAAGTTTAAATATGATATTCACATGACCATACATATTTTGAGATATTACATTAAAATTTTTAATTGGAACATTAAATTCCCTTTTCATACTATAAAAATGTTGGTATATACTATAATAAGGTTGGTTACCTACCCCAATTATGCAATAAATTTTCATGACAAGGGTTCCGTGACATAATTGGATTCTCTAAGAGATTAAGGAAAAAGTCTTAAGGAACATCTTATAGAGTGAAAGGTAATAATCTTCATGAAATTTATTCATGAATGAAATTAAACATTACTAAATAATTATTAAAGGATTTCATGTGTTCCTATATAGTTCATCCTCTAGAAGGAAAGAATGAAGGAACGCACTTCTAGCAATTCCTGGGTAAATCGTGAACTACACTAGTTATGGAAATGGAATAACAAACTAACAAGGTCATAGTAAACTCTAAGGTTAGTTCCCTTGAGTTGGTGAATTAGGCTAAGTGAAGACTCTCCTTGTGATACCTCTATCTAACCTAGTTCTCTGATGAACCTATAAAGGTGACAATAATAATATACTCACATCAAAATTGGATCATGTTAATCTTACTGGTGGGTCTAGTGTACATAATATGAGATAATTTTAAGATGATTCATAGAATCAAACCCTCCATGTAAAACTAGATTAAACTTATTGATGTGAGTTTTATCCAAACCATAGATTCTTATGGGAAGGTCCCTATCATTTTAGGATCGATGAAAATTCACTCCAAGGCACAAGTTCTAGTGATGGATTTTATAAATAACCATGTGGTATAATAGTGATGAATGACAAATGGTTTAGACAAGAAATATGTCTTACTCTAAATATAAATTATACTCAGGGTGGATTTGTGGATCTAAACTAAGATTAATGGGTATAAAAAAATGATGGAAAGGTAAGGTAGAAAATAAGGGACCCTATGTTCTAACTGAAGATTAAACCCTTCAAAGATAACTTATTATACAAGGCCAATCACATCATGAACCAATTTGTGGATTAGTTGAAATCAGAGAACATAAAAAACATAGTGAAGAGCCTAAGGGAATAATATATAGTATGAATAAATGATTATAATCAAACATATCATTAGTACCATATTGGTATGCATATCCAATGTCACTAACAAGTAACAAATTATATGATCTATAACTAAATGACTTGAGAATATTAACAAAATATTCAATCATATCTTTGAAAATAATATACATTCATCCTGAAACAAATTTATCAACTTGATGTGATTTCCCCAATGAAACAAATAAATTTGTAATAGACATCACCTTCACAAAAACTCATAGAATGGTTATAGAAACAATCTTTGCTTGCATTAATTACCAAAATTCTCCTCATTTTATAATATATAATAAACATGCATATATCGTCTTGGATGGGCACCACCTCATCTTTAAAATGGTATTACATGTAAAAATGACTAAAAACAAGTATCAGTCTTACTTTAGTTTTCCATTCATACACGAATAAGGGTTTGCTTCATGATAAATCATGGATATAAATAAAGGTACCAAAAATAAAATCCAAAATTAGACTATGATGGCTCAGTGGTAGATAAGGTTGAATTAAATTGATCTTTCATTGGTAGATTGGTGTTAAGCATGAAATATACTGAGAGGGGGGGTGAATCAGTATATTATATATATTTTTACTTAATCATATTTATTTTCATTAACCAATTAATCATACATACAAGATATGTAATAGAACTAAAATAATAATTTGCACCACACAAGAGAGAGAGAGAGAGACACTAAATTTTTACATGGAAGCCCAAAGTGGGAAAAACCACAGATAACAATCTTGAGTATATGAATGAGCACCAACTCAAAATACAAAGTTCGCAAGCACCAACTTATAGGACCACCAGCCCCTTTATTGAGCACCAACATAGTAACTATTTGTGTGCACCAACCCACAGGAGCACCAACCCCTCTTGTGTATAAAACACAACTATCTCTCAATATTACTTACTCAAAAAATGATAGAACTCTACAATATCTCTTGTTTTTCTCTCTTCAAAAACAAATACAAACCATGCACTCTCTTGCATATTACAAATGGATTCTCAAGCCTTTACATATATCTTTCCAAATGACCTTTGGCATTCACCCTTTTTGACACTTCAATCCTCATGGGAAATGGCACCTAACTTGGATGACCCTTTGTATCCTTCCATTTGAAAAGTCATATGGTGATCCTTCATAATCAAAACTGTTATTTCCTCTTTTATCTTTATCTTGGTGACTTTTCATATTCCTTAAAGTGTCCCTTCATGGAAAAATATGATATACCTCTTTTGTCTTCACATGGTGACACTTGGAATTCCTCAAGATGACTCTTCATGAGAAAATGCATCCCATTCCTCTTTCATCTTTTACCCTGTGACACTTTGACTTCTCCATGGGCCCTCTTTTGACTTATATGCAACCAAAAATATATTCATTAATATTAAATAAATATTAACACACATTATCTAAGATATGAATATTAAAAACACCATTAAATTCAATGGGCCTTTATCACCAATAATTCTAGACCTTTGACATTAATGACAATATTTCCAACAATATCCCCCTTTGTCATTGATGGCAACCTCAAACTAAAACTACCACATCTTAAAACCTTCACATATTATCATCTAAAAAACATACAGTAACTCCCCCTTACTGTAGCAACCTGTACCGATTCCCTATACCTATTTTTGCACCAGTACCTATACCTATTATTCTCCCCCTTTGACATCAATGGCAAAGGGCCTACCTAGAGATAACACTTAGCTCCCCCTCAACTAATGTTGAACCTCAATGGTAAGAAGTAAAATAAATTACTCCCAACTTATCTCACAGATAATCAAGTGTGTCTTTTGTTAGTGCCTTTGTGAAAATATCTGCAATCTACTCTGTAGTACTGATATACTCCATCTTAACCTATTGATCTATAACCTGCTCTCTCAAGAAGTGATATCTAATGAGAATATGTTTTATTCTTTAATTCATCATTGGATTCTTTGAAATATTTATAGACTTGTGTTATCACAAAAAATATAAATAGGTTCATCATACTTTACCTTGATATCTTCCAAATTTTGCTTCATCTGAAGCACTTGAGTATAACACAATACTGCTGCAATATATTTTCCTTCAGCTGTAGAAAGTGATACTAAATTATTCTTCTTGCTTATCCATGATACAAAGCTATCATCAAGGAAGAAATATCCTCTAATTGTACTCTTTTTGTCAACCAAGCACCCTGCCCAATCCGAATCTATATAAGCAACCAAAGTAAAATCTCTACCTGTGGGATACCATAATCCATAATCCAATGTCCCTTGATATATTTTAATATTATCTTCACTAAATGAACATGACTATCTTTTGGAGATGACTAATATCTTGAAACCATACTTACTACATGCATGATGTCTAGCCTCGATGCTATCAAATATAAAAGACTACCAATCATAGATCTATATAAAGATTGATCCATAATAGATGAATCTTCATTCTTTCTCACCTTCTTATACACATTGGTGTGCCAATTGGTGCAGATTCCTCAAAACCAAATTTCTTCAACATTTCCTTGGCAATTTACTTTGAGATATGAAAATTCCTTTATTTGACTGAAATATTTACAGTCCAAAGAAAAATGACAATTCTCCAAGCATAGGCATCTCAAATTCTTTTTCCATATTATCAAAAAATTCTTTTGTCATCTTTTCAATATTTCCTCTAAAAATGATATCATCAACATATACCACAACAATAAATTGATGCTCACCTTTTATTTTGATGTAGAGATTACTATTAGCAAATCCTCTCTTGAAACCTTGATCCTGTAGGTACTTATCAAGTCTTGCATACCAAGTCCTGGGAGCTTGTTTCAATCCATACAATGATTTTTTCAACCTGCATACATGGCTACTAATATTTGAGATAATAAATCCCTTAGGCTACTCAATGTATACTTCTTCTTCTAAATTCTTATTCAAGAAGGTAGATTTGACATCCATCTAAAACACTTTGAAAATTTTAAACACTGCATATGCTACAAGCATTCTAATAGCCTCTAACCTTGCCACTAGTACAAAAATTTCTTCAAAATCTATTCCCTCAATTTGATCATATCCTTTAAATACTAATCTTGCTTTATTTTTGGTCACTTCTCCATTTTCATTTAACTTATTTATATAAACCCATTTTGTTCCTATCACATTCTGATATTTTGGTCTAGGCACTAATTTCCAAGTATCATTATTTTCTATCTAATTTATTTCTTCAACCATAGCCTTAACCCAACGCTTATCATGTCTAGCTTTTGAAAAAGTTCTAGGCTAAATTTTGGATAACAAAGCGAAATTATCTTGCTTAGATTCACTTGCCATCATTCTTCTGGTGTGAATTTCTTCATTTATGTCCCCAATGATGTCACTTTCATTATGATTTCTCTAAACATATTTGGATGGAGTTTTGGCACCCTTTTTTTCTTTCTTCTCATCTTCATCTGATTCTTCAAAACCTTCCTCTTCAATGATTTTAGGAATGTCTACTGGAGCACTCATTCTTTGTGTTCCATCTTCTTCTATCTTGACACTTGCACTTTTAACAATTTTCTTGGTTCTTATGTTATAACATTTATAAGCTTTACTTTTTAACTAATAACCAAGAAATATACCTTCATCTTCTCTAGATTCAAACTTACCAAGTTTTTCATCGGTTCTCTTTATGAAGCATCTACTTTTAAATTTTTTGAAATAATTAACTATTGTTGGTTTGTCTTTTCATATCCCATAGGGAGTCTTGTCACTATTGACTCTCAATAAGGCTCTATTTTGAATATGCACTATTGTAGTAACTACCTCTCTCCAATATTTATCTAATATCTTGGATTTATTTAGCATTGTCCTCACCATCTCCTGAACTATTCTATTTTTTCATTCAACTACTTTATTTTGTTGTGGAGTTTTGGCTACTGAATAATATCTCTTTATTCCATGGTCTTCACAAAACTCAATAAATTGATCTGACATGAATTCTCCTCCTTGATCTAATCTTAGACACTTAATCTTCAAACTGGTTTCATTCTCAACTAATGCTTTGAATGCTTTGAAATGTCTGAAAGCTTCTGAGTTTTTCTTTAAAAACATTACCCAAGCCATACATGAAAAATCATCAATAAGCAACATGAAATATTTATCAACTTAAGTACTTTGAGTTCTCATAGGTCCACACAGATTAGTGTGAACAAGCTCTAGCATTTGAGTATTTGAGTACTCTTTTATTTTGAATCACCTTCTACCCTGATTCTCATACTGACAAGGTTCACGAAGCGTGTTGGATGGCTTTGTAATCTTTGGAAATTTTTTGACTGCTTGACTCTTGCTGATGTTGACAAGATTATCAAAATTTATGTGCCCCATTCTCTTATGCCATAGCCAAATTTCTTCAATCTGACTCAAACAACATCTTTGACTTTTGATGTCTGATAACATATACAAATTATTCCCTATTCTCTAAGCATCTACAACCAACACATCTAAATATTTTCTTCTAATTTCATAACCTTTTACATAAAACATTAGTGTGTGCCCCTGATCAAACATTTGACTTACACTCAAAAGATTATGCTTAAGGCCTTCTACATACAAAACATTTTCAGTTTTAGTTCTACCATTATCCAAACTTAGTGTACCTTTTTCAGCAATTTTGGTAGTAGTATTGTCTCTGAAAGTCACTATGCCACCATTGATCTTCTTCAAGGTTATGAACTTGTTATTATATCCTATTATGTGCTTCAAACATATACTATCAATGAACCATTTCTTTTCTTCATTTCTTGCATACAAAGCTGTCTATACCAACATAGATTTTTTAGGTTGTTCTTTTTGTCATGACCCTATCTGAACTTTCTTCTTGATGAATGGAGACTTAAAACTTTGGTCCTTCTTGACTAACTTAAACACACTTCTAAAATACTAAGATATGTGTCCAAAGTTATTTCACTTGTAACATATTATGGCCTCTTCATTAAAGCCTGATAGAGGAGCAAAAGAGTTTTGGCTTCTACTTAACTCTGTATGAATTTCCTTCTCCTTATTTCTAAAATTGTTATCCCTTTTTTGACATTGTATTTTCTTATGACCATATCCATTAAAATAAAAACATTAACCATAAAAATAGGACCTTTTTGTGTATCTCTGATCTGATTGCCTTTTGTAGCTATGTTCCCTCCATCCTTCTTTGTTTGAGATGTCCTCTGTATTCTTAAATTCTTCCCTTTCTATTTCTTCTTTTGTAAGAGCTTCAGCATAGCTTTTTCCTTTTTATTTGTCTATGAAAGTAGTGACTTTCTCTTTCTCTTTTTCAAATCCAATACCTATCTTATCTAAAATTGATCTTTGATTTTCTAATATCGTATTCAGCATATTAGAGTTATTCTCAAATTTTGAATCATTGGTTGATCTATCATTGATTGCTTTATTTGTTTTCTCAAGATATGCTTTTGAAGAAGAAATTTCAATGATATACCTTTCACATTATTTACTTACTATTTTCAACTGTGTCATTATATCTTCTTCATTTTTCTTGGCTTCTTAAAAATGTGCTTGTATATCTTCAATTATTTCCTTTGACTCTTTTTCATTTTTCTTGATATGGAGCTTTAATATTCAATTTTTCTTTTCAAGAGCATTTAACTCTTCTAAGGCATAAATGAGTTCTCCTTCCAAATCCACTTCAGCTTCATCTTGTTCTTCTTCTTGATCATCTATACTTTTGATTATGGAGGCATCTTCATGTGTGGCCATGAATAGAATCTCTTCTTTTGAATCATTGACTTCACTATCTTCAGCTGAGCTAGGATCTTTAGAATACAAACTCTTTTTCTCGAATCCCTTCTTGAATTTACCTTTGAAATTCTACTTGTATGTATACTTTCCTTCTTCATTGTTATAATTACCCTTATTTGGGCATTTAGCTATAAAATGTCAAATCTTTCTGCAATTAAAACATTTAAAAGCTAATTTTATTTGATATTTACCTATGCCCTTTTTCAACTTGTGAATGAAAAGAGCTCCATTATCATCTTCATCATCGCTAGAACTATTACTTGATTCTTGAATCTTAGTCTTCTCTTTCTTTGATGTCTTAAAAGTAGCTTTTATTTTTGAGGCTTTATCTTATTCATTTTGCATCCCATATACCGTAAGAATACCATGAAGCTCATCCATCTTTAGCTTGGCTAGATTTTTCATTTCTTAAATTTCTAAAAATTTTGCATCATATCTCAATGGTAGAGATCTCAAAACTTTTTGAACCACAGTTGATCTTCTAAATTTTCTCCAAGACCTTAAATTTGATTAACTATTCGATCAACCTAGAAAAGATAACTTGTTATATTTTCTTCTTCTTTCATCTTCAAACTCTCAAACTATCTTCTAAAAGTTTGATGCTTAGCTTGCTGAACCTTTCCATCACCTTTGTAAATATTCTCAAGTTTTACCCAAATTTCATGAGAAAATTTACATTACATAATTTTAACAAATTTTTATTCACATAAACCACATAAAATAGCATTTAAAGCTTTACCATTATTTTCACTTTCCTTATTTTCTACCAGAGTAGTTACAAGTGTCTATGGCTCTTTATATTACTCCACCACTGCTTGCCATATGTTGAATCCAAGGACCATCAAAATAAGTTTTCATCCTTATGCTCCAAAAAACATAATTCATCCCATCAAACAAAGGTGCCTTATATGTATAAAATCCTTCATCGTGCTTTCATGATCTACCTTCAAGCTGTAAAACATTTTCAAAAGGAACCTGCTTTGATACCAATTGTTAAGCATGAAATATTCTAAGAGGCAGGGTGAATCAATATATTATATATCCTTTTACTTAATTTGATTTCTTTTCTTTAACCACTTAATCATACATTCAAAATACGTAATAAAATTTAAATAATAATTTACACCACATGAGAGAGAGAGAGAGAGAGAGAGAGAGAGAGAGAGAGAGAGAGAGAGAGAGAGAGAGAGAGAGAGAGAGAGAGAGAGAGAGAGAGAGAGCAAATTTTTACATGGGAACCCAAAGTGGGAAAAACCATGGATAACAATCTCAAGTATATGAATGAGCACCAACTTATAGGAGCACCAACCCCTTTGTTGAGTAGCAACATAACAACTATTTGTGATCACCTATTGTGAGAACCAACTCATAGGAGCACCAACCCCTCTTATTATAAAACACAACTATCTCTCAATGTTGTTTACTCAACAAATGATATAACTCTACAATATCTCCTACTTTTCTCTCTTAAAAAACAAATACAAACCATTCACTCTCTTGAATATTAAAAATGGCTTCTCAAGCCTTTATTTATATCTTTCCAAATGACCTTTGACATTCACCCTTTGTGACACTTCAATCCTCACAAAATAAGGTGCCAAACTTACATGACCCTTCATATCCTTGCATTTGAAAAGTCATATGGTGATCCTTCATAAGCAAAAGTATCCTTTCCTCTTTTGTCTTTATCTTGGTGAATTTTTTTATTCCTTAAATTGTCTCTTCATAGAAAAATGTTCCATACCTATTTTGTCTTCACATGGTGACTCTTGGAATTTCTCAAGATGACTCTTCATTATGAGAAAATGCGACCCATTCCTCTTTCATCTTTTACCTCGTGACTCTTTGACTTTTCCATGGGCCCTCTTTTGACTTATATGCAATAAAAAATATATTCAATAATATTAAATAAATATTAACTCACATTATCTATGATATGAATATTAAAAAGACCATTAAATGCAATAGGGCCTCTATCAACAATAATGCTAGACCTTTGACATCAATGACAATATTTCCAACAATTGGGAGTAAGTATTCTAGAAGTACAAGATGATGGTATGGAACTAATAGTGGAGGAATAAGTTACCATGGTAGTAACTAAATATGTTATAGCATTTATTTAAATTTATGGATCCCTTGTTTAAGTAGACATATATTCTTTCACCTTACTTTTCTTGTAGGCATTATAACATAAGGTAAATTTTTATTCAATTACTTAATAATTAATAATGGGAAGTTTTAATAAGATAAGAATATTCTCCATTAATTTCCCATGAGTGACCATTGAAGTATCAAATTATTATTTTTAATTCCTGTCCATGGTCTACCTTTTCCTTAGCGAATGTGAATAATTGGACAATTTGATCACAAGTTCCATGGACCATATTATCAACCTTTGATTTAAAAGGGTTAACATAAGTTGAATTAAGGTGACAAAGAATGACCTATTAATTATATATATAAAATATATGAATGTCTCCAAGCAATTATTTGGCTTGGTGCTCTTGGCTAGTTAATTTTTTAACTAGCTCTTTCCTTGGTAGTTGTCACTATATAAGGCCATCTCTTGTATTATTTGCATAGTTAAGAACTAAACTGATGTTTGGGAGTGTCAATAATTTTAACCCTAGGTATGACTTATCCCTAAATACCTTTGTTATTATGTACAATTTGACATATAATTTATTGAAATTCTCCTAAAATTCCACTACCATATTGCAGTATGGTTATGATTCTATTCATTTTCTACAGATAGAACATACTAAATCATGCATTGGAAGAGTAGAGTTGTGCAATCGTATAGAATATCCTCTAGGCCTTCAAGCCTAGGATAAAACTCCCACATCTTATTTTCCTATTAGAGTCCACATAATATTTTATTTATCACTCCCCCTTATATAATCTACCATATATATGGAGTCTTCTTCAAACTAACCATGATCGACATGATGGATTTTTTTCTACTATATCAAGATAAATAAATCTTATTCTCTTATGAATTTAATTTATTTACCATCACTTATCATATTTATCTATCTAATCTTTTTTTAATTTTTAGTTTTTCCATTAAATTTTAAACTTATCTTGGGCAGCTCAGTAAACACCAAATATTGTCAAGCTTTCTTCTCTACTTGTAATTTTTGCTTCCATGGTGTACCTAAGACTATTCTAGTGTTATAGATAGGATTTTAGGATTAGGTGTAAATAGATAGAGTGGTAGATAGTGGTCCCATAACTTATGGAGAGACAAAATAATGGGTTGTAAGAAATGGAGGATAAAACATATTCTCACTAGAGACCTTAGTTTTAGGTAGAGTCTAAATAATGTATTTAAATACATTGGGAGACTTTTCAATAGTTTTAATGATAGAGGAATCTATTTGTGTGATTGATAGCATAGGATATCTCATCTGAGTGGATGGATGTCTATGGAATGGTTTAAATAATGACTTAGAAACTAAGTACTCAAAATGTATTGAATGGGGAATAATAAGAATAAGCCTTTAAGAGCTTATTACATCTTTAGGTAATACCATAGTTGCATGTAGTAAAGTTCTTATTAATTGATGCACTAGTGAAAATGTGATAAGGAAAACATTTTTACTTATGGGGATGATTATGGTACTAACTAATAAATCAAATGAAATAGTAAGAATCCATACCACATAATAACTAAAATTACTAAGGAAATGACTACAGATACCCACAAAATATGTTGAAACTATGACCTTTTGTGTAACAAAATGAGTGATAGAAATTAAAAGGACATATAAAATACAAGAAACTAGAGTCATGACCTCAAAATTAGGTACTATTAGTAAAATTTGACTATCCACATCACAAGTAAATTAAATATCAACTAGAAAAGTATGTGATGTGGTGTGTGGGTCTATAGTCCTATTTACACTAATGCCTTATCCATATGTCCCATTTATTTATATATAACATTTATTTGAGGAGGAGTTGAATCATTAGTCATAAAATGTACCTATAGGGGTGTATTTTTAAAATCATCGTGTTGTAGTTGATATTATGTGTCACCTTATTCTTCTTTGACTAAATGTTCCTCTAAAATACATGTGTCTACTAAACCATTTTTAAGATATTCCTATTCTCAATATATAATAATTAATTTCATTTATTATTTTATGTGTGGGGAAGGATTCCCTCCATTATAAATACAAGGGACATGAATATCTAGGTAGTATCCTCTTATCTTGAATACATGGAGAAACTCCTTTTGAATAATCACTATCAATGAAAGAGTCTAATCTTGCATAGGTGATTTCAATGATGGAGGTTAATAAGCTCGTTGAATTAGAGTATCAAAAATAGATTTAATTGGAGGGACTAATGGGGTTCCCATATCAATCAAATATTCATGTGGTTGAGGAATTATAGGTGGTAAAAACCCTCTAAATATATTACATGCCAATTTTTCATCAATCTCTCCATAAAACTCTTATGTTGGATCTTCTATATGAGTTATATTGCTTTTATTTATGTGGGTATCATATTGGATCTTATTAAAATCTCCATGGTCATCTCAACTAAATGCATTTTGACCCATACTTTAGAATCATCTTCTTTGTCCATGAAAATGTGGCCATGTGAGTAATAAACATGACAATATTTTGTTTTTAACCTTCCTCCATAATTCCTTGTGTTTATCATCCTAGGGTTTAAATGTCTCTCTAAAATTGTTGTCTTTGAGTTAGTTTTAAATGGTTCAGAAGTCATATACCATATCAATTAGAGGTAAGCTATAGTATCTCTCAAAATAAATTTTAGATATGAAAGCCATGTGTTCACTAGTACAGGTCCTATGAAATATATCATTAGTACTTGTTCCAACCATTTATAAATTATATAAACTATTAATAAAGGAAAATATCTCTAGTTTTGTATCTTACTTGTGTAGTAATGTTGATTTATTTTGGTTATCATCCTAGGGTTTAAATGTCTCTCTAACATTGTTGTCTTTGAGTTAGTTTAAATGGTTCAGAAGTCGTATACCATATCAATTAGAGGTAAGATATAGTATCTCTCAAAATAAATTTTAGATATGAAAGCCATGGGTTCAATAGTATAGGTCTTGTGAAATATATCATTAGTACCTATTCCAACCATTTATAAATTATATAAACTAATAATAAAGGAAAATATCTCTAGTTTTGTATCTTACTTGTGTAGTAATGTTGATTTAATGTCTAGTAGGTCATCTATGTATTACCTTTTAGGAAATAAAAAATCTTTTTCATTATTATATGGTTGGACCCCATTTATCTCTACGTAAGGAGACAAATAGTTAAGGAACTTATTACCTAGGTAAATGTGATGAAAAATATAATTTGTAAACTCCAATTCAATCCTAAAATATAATTTTGATGGTTCTCTAGTATTTTTTTCCAAGTACTTTATCATATACTATTAAATTTCATTATTTGAACTATAGATTTAGAATTTTATGTGAAACAAAGGGCTCTATAAATTAGTTGGCACGTCAATTTATTTTTCTACTAGTAGTTGATTCAAATTGCAGTTGAGAGATAAATATGAGTGTTAAATTCACTACCATGATATTGCATCTATTTGAATTACTTATGAAGCAATAGTATATGTCAATTGTCTTTCCATTCTAAATCTAATTTTTATGATGTATGCTTTCATAATAATTTACTTGATACATGTCTTGTTGTCAATTACTTTCGATATTTAGTCACCCATTCATTTTTAACAAGTATATTTTCCATTAAAAACTATCTTTATTTCACTTATATAGGTTTTAATTTATGCTTATACATGAAGCTAACTGGTTTCATATCGGTTTTGAAATCTAGATGTATCAATATGAGACACATGGCATGATGTCATTTAATCACGTAGTTTATTACTCACATTGATATTTTGGATATTTAATTGTGTATGATGGAATGAGGTAGTTGCATGTGATATTACATGTGGTATATGATGGGGCTAGGATGGATATGTGTATTTATCCATGAGTGACATGTGGTTGTTATCTATACCAAGTGGGACATGTGGTTTCTTGTCAATTGATTTCATGGTTATGAGCTTCATAATCATTCATTTTGATAATTATTATTTATGCATCAAGATGGTGACACTTGACATGATATTATTGAGTCACCACTTTTTATATTTTGAACTTTTGAACACAAACCAACCATGAACTAATAGAATGATACATGAAATTATCTCACTACATCATTTAGTCATTAATTTTTTATCTTTGAAATTTTTGGTATAGAATAGTAGTGAATTATATATTGACATGTGGAAAGATCTTTTTATGTCATTTAGTCACCTCTTTTGCAAATTTGATCTTTTTGATTTAGGCTGGCAATGAAATAAGAGATAGACACATGGCATGTTCTCATTGTGTTGTTTAGTCATTGCTTTTGTAATTTTGAAATGTTTATGAAAACTAATGATGAACTAATATATTGACATGTGGAGTGATCTAGTTACATTACTTAGTCTCTAATTTTAACTTTGAATTTTTTTTTAGATCGATGATGAACCAAGGGATTGACATGTGGCATGATATCACTACATTAGGTAGTTTAGGGAAGTATATGCTTATCCATTTCTTATATAATGCTTGTTTCAAAACATGATAATGATGTGTGTTATGATCTCACTATGTTTAAATGATATCTTTAAATTTGAGATAAACTTGTGGAAATTTTAGTGTTGACTTGTACATGTAAACTAAACTTCAAATAAACATTGATTTGTCTTTATTAGTCATGAAAACTAAATATGGTGTTTATCAAATAATGCTTGAATTTTAAGCCAAAAGTAATCCATGAATAATAGGACATAGGCTAAGGTATACTTGGGTTGTGAAGCTATTTGATTCTCAAATGAGACTTAAATATGCAATCTTGAAGTTCAAATGTGTCCCTATTTGATTTTTTTAAAATGGGTTATGCTAGTCACAATAAAGTGATTGGATATGCCATTTGGATTAAGTAATGCACCAAGTATATTCACAAGATTTACGAATGAAGTTATTACACCATTTTTAGTTAAGTTTATCATTGTTTATCTAGATTATATGTTAATTTTTATTAGAAAGAAAGAAGAATAGGTGTGACATTTATGAAAAGTGCTACAATGATTAATCAATTAAAAAATACTAATGAATTTGAGGAGATGAAACTTCAAGTAAAATGAATAGGTATAACTATGATTAATTATTTATAAATAAGGTTTAAATATGTAAATAGATAATGGGAAAGATATATTATATTGGACATCACCATAAATTACTTTTTAGGCACATAGTTTTCTAGGACTAATAATTTTTCAAAGGATGTTCATCATGAATTTTAGTGTTATGTGTGAAATGATAATTGATGTTATGGAAAGGATGAAATATAATATGTGTGGATAATGGAAGAAGAATTTAGTTTCCAACAATGAAATAATAAGATAAAATATCAACTATTATTTGCATTGATAGGCTCCAATAATATATTTTAGGTAGCTTATGATGTTGGAGGTGTATACACAATTTTTTTCAATTTTATGATTTAAAAACACTTTTTTTTACATCAACCTATTGAGTTTCAATCTTATTTAATACATGAGTTAAAGGTTTCACTGATAAATGGAGGGAAGGCATTTACTGTATTAAAAAATATATTATTTACTATCTATCATTCATATATCCATTCTAGCTTCCTTAGACTTCATCTCCTAACTTATCTCCTTCCATCTTACATCCTCCATTTATATCATGACCTATATTACCTACCATTTTGGTCCTATAAAATTTAGTATCATTTAACATAATTTTCCCTTCCCTACTACATTAGCTTATTTGATTCCAAATGTGTTGGTGTGATTTTCACAACTATATTAGCTTATTCAACATAGTTCAATGTTACTCGACTCATTTTAAGCTACATCAAATTGTAGAATTACATTATCTTAACTTTTGGGATAGGTTAGGGGTAGTAAACCCTATAAATATAATTCACCATTTTATTCCAATAAAGAGAAATTCATTTCCATTGTTATTGCTTGCATTTTTATTCTATATCTGCACTTAGAAGGGTTATTGCTTAGGATATTTTCTTGAAGGAAAGCTTGTCTTATGAAATATTTGATTTTTTAGGAGGGGTTATTTTAGTATAGATCTTGATTCAACCTTTTATATCCTTAAAAAAACAAAAATATCATTAAAATCAGCATTGACCAATGGGGATATTTAGGAGCTAAAGGTTCTATTCAAGGTAAGTATATTCTAACACTAGCCCTTTCATTTAGTAGATATAAGTTACATAATTTGTTTTTTAATAAATTTATATATCCTTGTTTAATATTTATCTAACTTATACTTAGTGTGGTTATATGATTGTCTAAAATTTCCTTTTATCCATTTTAGGTATCCTAGGCCCCTATTTGTCTACCATGGCTCTTTACCCATTTTGATATGTTTCTAACCCTTCCCACTTGCTTATATTTCTGAATTGAAATATTAGATTGCTTAAAAAATGTACATATATTTAAATACACTTCATTGTGTTATTATCATAAAGGTATTAAAGCTTTTTTTCTTTGACATCATATTTTAGGTGTTCCTCTTGTTAGGTTTGAGGATCCATTTGGTAGCATTTTGAATCATTAAGTATCATTGGGATTTATTTGATTGACCTTCTCTAAGTCTAGATATTTTAGGATAGGATAGTTATAGGATGATCCTATCCCATTACATACATTATGTAAACCTAAAGTGAATCTTACCATTGCCTTCACCTCTTAAATCCAATGTATAACATAGATCAATACAATTCTTTAGCAACCTATTTTGAACTAGCTAATAAAAATTTATTCAAAATTTTCTTCCTTCACAAACTATATCAAACAAATTTATACAATTATATACTTTCATATTTCCTAATCAAATATATCAAATATTAAAATATAGTTTTGTTCTAAAAATTATCCCACCTAACTGCACTCGATAATATGATATAGTTTTGTAATAATTTCCTTTGTTAGGGAACTATATTGAATAACTCAATACAATTATCATTCTAGTTTATAGTTATAGCTCTTTTCTACCAATTGTATTTTCCAAAAGTGATACATTTCTACCTTCATTCCTTTTAAAAATATATACATCAAAAACCTCAATACACTTTTACATTAGCTTTTAATTTTGTGGCCACATACTACATTAATTAGCTCGATACAGTTTTGTAATGTGTAAAATTATATCAGCTAGCACTGATACATTATTATTTTTAATTTTCATTCATCAATAAATAAATTATATTTTTATTTCAAAACTTAAGGAAACACTTCATTTCAAGTTGACAACCTATTTATTTCAATTAATTTAATGGTAAAAGTTAGTTTTTGATATTTACTTTTTAACTTTATTTTCTATTTATTTCACTTTGCCTAGAAAATTTGTTATATTAATGTTCCAAATACTTAGACAATGTGATGAATTCCTATGTGGTGTTATTAATTATATACATCATCGTATGATGTGGTTTATTAAATACTCATAGCCATAATAAATAGATAAATAGAAATTTTAATTTCTATGTGCATCATTGTATATCATAAATACCTAAGATCCCATTTTTATTAAATCTTAAGAAGCCAACCATCTATTTAATTTTTTGGTGCACTGGTCGATAGTTAAACCTAAGAAGTTGTAAATTTTCCCTCAAAACTAGATTTAGTGGGATACAAGTATGGTTTTACCTCTGTATTTAGTGCACTAAGACATTAGGCTAACACTATCCAAAATAAATTCAACTATCTTTAAGAGCCTACATTATCAAGCAAATTCTTTTAGTACATCTACTTGATCTTGTTTTTGGAAATATGGTTATTAAAAATAGTTAGATTTACAATTTATTATTTTCTATTTTATGGTGTATTAAAAACTACATCATCTAGAATTGATCAAGTTATGTGTTATGTGTTGTGATTGCATCAACCAACATTGATAAAGTTACCTATGTGTTTAGACTTCATAGACTAACTTGATACAATCTTAGGTATTTAAACCCCTATATCTATTTAACTTCTATACTACATCAAAGTTCTAGATATAGTCTATTTTATACCATTTCACATTATATTACATTATCTAGATTGATACAGTATGATCTGGGTAGTTTCCAATAGTGTCACATTTTATCCAAATTTCATTGGAAACATGATATTATTTATTTGGACAAATTTAGAAAATAACTACATCAGTCAACCTAATACAGTTTCTTTTAACAAGTTCAAAAAATTACATATGTCATTCTAATACAATTTCTCTATTTTAATCTAGTTAACATCATAATGTCATCTATTAGTACTTTCCTTGCTATCCTAAACCCAATAACAATTTACATGGGTTGCTCTTTCTTACTAGCGTAGTCTACCATATAACCAAACCGTCCATGGTGCAAGTATTCCTAAAATCTATCTATATCTATTAAACTCATTATGGTTGTAATCGATCAAAATTATGATATTCATAATGTTAGAGTGGGCCACAATAGTGGATCGGGTGTAGATAGGATCGAATACACAAATAAATTATTTTTTGTAGAAGTGAGAGCAAACCAGAGTAAAAATCATTATATGCATTATTGGCATTAGTTTCACTAGCCAAATAACTTTAACAAAGGTACATTATATAGAGAAATAAAGATAACTCAAAAATAAATAAAATATGTTTCAGGCATATTTTATTTAATGACCTAATATGACACCTAAGCAAGATAAATAATGTGTAGGGAAACCCATAAATTACAATAAAAACATATTCCAACACCCCCTAAGCATAATATAGGTGGGTAGTGGAATTAGGTCCCGATATAAAGGCTTGATGAGGTAACCAAGTACATAGAGAAACCCACCTAGAGGAGGAATAAAGAGCTTCCCAAACCCCAAGAAGAGCCCACAAATGAATATAATTACTCCTGGTGAGGTGTTTCATGAATATGTCATCAAATTGCTCTCTAGTCTAGATGTAGCAGAGATCAATGAATTTCTCATGGATAATATTACAAATAAAATTCATATGAATCTTGATATGCTTAGTCCACTTATGGATGACTTGATTCTCTTAGATATAGATTTTGTCTTGTTTGTCACAAAAGATGACTATTGGTTGTCAAAACTAGATACCAAACTCAATGAGAATCCCTTGAATCCAAATAGCCTTAGTGGTAGAATTAATAGGTCTTATGTATTCTACATCTATAGAATATAATTAAATAACATTGTACTTCTTGATTGACTAAATAATCAAACCTGAGCCAAGGAATAAGTTGCAGGCAGAAGTAAACTTATGATTCTAAATATCACCATCCTAATTTTTATCTATATATCTAATCAATTGAACATCACTTCATACTCCATATTGAATCCTAAAACTATGAATACCTTAAATGTAGTGGATAATCCACTTAGCTACTTTCTAGTGTATGTGGTTCATGCAAAAATATAGAGAACATACCCATATAATATTAGTTTTTTGATCTAGTGTGTGGAAGGTATATGATACTTTAACAAGTTGTTGATATGAGGTAGCATCAACAAAATGATATGGAAAATCATCCTCAAGATTATCACTATATATAAAGGGAGTTAGAGTTATATTATAGTCATCTATGTTAAACCATGCAAGCAAATCAAGAGCATACTTAGATTGAGCAATAGTGATCCCGAAGTTAGACTGATAAATTTGTAATGCAACAAGCCTAAGTCTATCATTTAGAACTTATCAGAAAAATTAGTTTTCACTACTTCTATGGTGGATGAATAAATCCCTATGATCAATAAGTTCTCCACATAGAGAATAAAAAGAAATAGTGAATCATCCTACCCAAAAATGTAGACATTTGGATCATAATGACATCTAGTGCTTGCAACTAAAAGAAGAAAGGAGTCGATATTAGAATACCAATATCTAGGAGTTTGTTTGAGGCCAAAAATATATATTTGAAGTTTGAAAACTAAGGAGGAATCTTCCATAAATACTTTTTCTTACTCTGTGTATGTTTCCTCCATGAATAAAGACACTCTTTAAGACTATATGATGAACATCCCATCAATGTGTTGTAATAATTGAAAGAGTGATTTGGATTGATTTAATTTTGGTAAATGAAGTGAACATATTGGTATATTTAGTGATATCTACTTAACAAAAACCCTTTTATACCAAACATGATTTGAAATTTTGAATAGACCCATATGCTAAAAAAATTGTTCAATAGATCCATATACATAGAACAAGTTTTATTTCATTAGGAAGAGGGATAAATCCCAATTGTTTTTCATCAACAAGGAATCATACTCATCTTCCATAGTAGTATCCTTCTTATTAGTGCCCAATGCCTCATGAAATGAATGTGGATCAAAATATGATGTAATGAATGCATCTGGGGCATTATATAATTTTGAATGAGTTCACCTAGTGTATGATGGATACCCAACCCAATTACCATCAATTTGAAGTGTATATTTATCCAAAAGAGGACCAACATTCATAGATTTAGTAGGATATTCTTCATCATTTTAAGACATTTTAGGAGGATGAGGTGAGTCTCCATTACTAATCTCATTATTAGAACTAGATGAACAATCTAGATCATCAAGAAATTGATCAGGTGGATTTAAATCACCATAAATGTCATCAAATCCTTATGCATTAAAGGAATAGGGAGGATTTTAAAGTCTGGAGTGTGATGGACCCTATTGAAAATGAACATTTCTCTCAATGATCAAATCATGAGTGGTGGGATGGATAAGCCTGTATCCCTTAACACCCTCAAGATATCCAACAAATATGCAAGGCTGAATCTAAGGTTCTATTACCTTATGTTTCTTCTTAGTAATGTGGTCAATAGTAGGATATCCAAACACTCTAAGTTATTTTATTTTTGGTTTAATACCACTTCATGCTTCAAAAGGATTGACTCCCTTCAATGCTTAATGAGGACCTCGGTTCTAGATATAACAAGCATAATTGACTATCATGGCCCAATATTAAGGTACATGAGAATTAGAGTATATAATATAGTTTTTCATTTCCTCCAAGGACTTATTATTATGATTTGAAACACCATTATACTCAATACTATATAGAACTATATGTTGTAGTTCAATCCCATCTAAGGTGCAAAATTATTTAAAATGGTTATTGACATACTCAAGACCATTATTAGTGCATAAAAATATTGATAACATTACCTAAATATTTATCTATGAGTGTCTTGAAGTCATGAAAATGATCAAAGACCTTATGTTAATAATTAATAAAGTACACCCAAGTATTACTTTAAAATTTATCGATTAAAGTAAGCATGTATTTAGATCTATTGAATGAAAATCTAGAAATGGACCAAAATGTCATTGTGGAGTAGATTTAATGTTTGTATAGCTCTTCACAATTTTCCCTTTGCCATATTTCTCTTTAGGATTCTTTACAAGTATGCGACCTTGGCAAACATCATCAAAACAATGAACACATGGAAACCCTTAAACTAGGTCATGATGATTGAGTTGATCTAGGTAGTGATAGTTTATATGGTTGAATTCATCATGCCATAATTTAATCACCCCATATGAATGAGTTATCAGTGCAATACAGGTTTAATTAGGAAAAAAATGTGAAAAAAATTTAAAATCATGACTAGTGATCTACTTCACCAAATGTAACTATGGAGTCACTATCTACTTCCCTAATAATTACATAATTACATATGAACTCACCTCTCTTGATTCAACCAATGTGAGTGATCTAATAAATAGATAGGAGATTGGTTTACAATGAGACAACATGAAATCTCCTATCATTCACTTGAATATATCTTCTCCCACTAACTTCTATAGAATAATCATCAACCAAAAATATTGGAAGGCATATAACAAGGATATAAGGATGATAAAATGTCATTTGATAAATCCATGTGGTGTGAGCCACATGAATGAATTACCCATGTGTAATGATAGGATGAAATTATAACAAGTGTTTTGCCATTATATTTTCCCTTTCTACTTGCTTTGGCCTTAGAAGACTCATACCTTGATGAGCTCTCATTGTTATAATTAGGGACACTGATATTATGCTTCTCAAGCATCTTAGTTAGTTGGTCAATTTGCTTCTTCATGCACTTTTTAATCATGCTAATATTTATTAAAGTAGGAAAATGTGATTCAATATTTAATAGGTTTTTCATTTGAAGAGAATGACTCTTTTTATGGTTTGAACTTAACATCAAATTTCTAACCCTTTCTTTGCTTTAGGTCCTTGTTTTGTTTCTTCTCCTTACTAACAGAAGCCTTCTTTTTATCATGAATCAAAATTAAGGCATGTAATTTAGATTACTTAATTTTAACCATTTTAATAAATTTTTCTTACTCCCAATTCAAGTTAGTAACAAAATTATCTAAGGATGACATGATTCATGTAGCTTCAAATACATGTTTGGTGTCTTGTAAGGTAGAAATGAAGATAAAATAGTTAGATCTTAGTTTGTAAAAGATTGAAAGAATCAATTGATCATCCTTTTTTTCAATGTTTCAGAGTGTCAAGTGCAACCTAAGTGATTAGAATGTTTTGAAGAAGTCTTGTATAGTGTCAAAATTACCCAGGCTCAAAATGATGAGATCACTCTGTAATTTATGACCTCTCATTATGTCATATTTACCAAATAGTGTTTCAAATGTGGTTTATACCTGATTATAATATCTATAGTTTAATATGAAATACAAATTTAAGAGACATATATAGACACAATATACCATAGGCTTCATCACTTTTGTTATACCACTTCACCTTTATTACATTAGGTATTAGTTTTATTTTTATACCCAAAGTGATTCAGTTTAATCCCTTACTCCTTAAAATGTTTTTTATTTTGACTTTCCAATCATTTTAGTTGAATGGAGTAAGAAGTGGAACTTAAGATAGATCTATTGAAGTAAGTAAATATGTGTTGAATTGAGTGTGCTAAAATACTAGAATGTGTAACCCATATAAAACTATAGAGGATAAATTTTTAAATGCCCTAAAATACTACCAGTGTATAAAGATAGAAAAACTCACATTTAAAAAAAAATTATTTTAATGAAGATATAAGCTTAAATTTATGTGAGTTTTAATTTGTCTTGATTATAAAATAAATTCTTCACTTTGCTTTTTTTGTTGTACACAAAATTGGATCAACCTTTTATGGAAAATTTATGCCCCACTAGGTTGGTTGTGATCAAGGTATAAAATCCAATATGACTAGGTTAATAAGGATTAGGATGAGAAGGATAGGTTAAAAATATAAGGTATTTCCACATAGGTGTTGGAACCCAACACTGGTTTAAGTAGATCTCATAGTCTGAGCAGTATATAGGTATGATATAGAACCTATTGTTGGTATGAGTAGGAGGTGGAACCTAAGTGATACCTAAGTAGGTGGTGGAACCTAAACCCTATCTAAGAAAAGGGTTAAATCCATGGGTTCACGAGAAAAGTATGAAGTCTTAGACATGTGTAAGTATAATGTATAACTAGACAACTACTAGAGCAGGGGTAGAACCCAATAGCTATTTGAGATAGAGAAAATGTCTGTTGAACCCAAAATGTTTGTCAATTGGCCAAAATATATTGAATCCTCCCCAAGATGTTTCAAATTTTTAAAACATTTATCTAAGTCTATTTATCCATTATAGAATGTCTACCAAGGTTGTAAATGACAAAAACATTATGAGGAAAACCTTAGATATTGAAAAGTATGTATGTATTCAACATAAAATAGCTAAGACCCACAAAATATTTATAAAAAAATAGGAATAGGTTTAGTATGAAATTAAATGCATGTATAGTTTTGAGCATATCCCAAGAAAACACCTTTTAACCATTAAAAAAAGGTTGAAATCACCTAGCAGAAAACTAGGTCATCTAAACAATCGAATATAGGGTTTTGGTGCTTTTTGAGATCAATGGCACAAGTTTTTTTTCCATGAAAAATTATTGTAAAAGAGATAAATTTCAAAAAATTCCTTTTACCTTGTTCTTTTTTTGAATTTAGATCAATAAAGACCTCAAAAGAAGAGTAAATTCTGAGAAATGGTGCATCTATAATATATAGGGTCAAATAATTCCATATATTTGGTATATAAGATAAAGGATAAATATTTCACAATAGGAGGTATGGTATTAGGCTACCAAAAAAGCTCTTATAACATGTTATAATGGGACATAATCGAGGATTGAGTTTGGATAAGATAAAATGCACAAAGAAATTATGTATTGTAGAAGTGAAATTACCATAGAAAAAATCAACATTTACATTACTATCATTAGTTTCATTATCCAAATATCTTTTGAAAAGGTACATTATATAGAGCAACAAAAAACAACTCAAAATTTAAAAAACATGGTTAAGCCATATTTCCTATAATAACCTAAAATAACACCTAAGTGACACCTAAGAAAGCTAAATAATATGTGTTAGGAGAATATATTAAATGGAACGTAAACATACACCAAAATATAATTATTGTATCTTTATAAACCTTGATGATAATATTATTTACACTCCTAACAATAATTGTAGCTTATCTAAACATTTTTATTCCTCTAACATGGTTGGGGAAACCAATATCAATCTTGGGAATCTTCCTACCAATACTAATGTTGGTAATCCCTCTCTTAATACATGTAATAAAAACCCATCTATTGATACAAATCAAATACTTAACCAAATGGTTCAAAAAATAACGTCATGCAAACAACCAATAGTTCTCAAATACTCCAAATGTAAAGTCACATCTTTAAAATGGATATACAACGTCAAGTTATCATATCTCCACAAAATTATAAATTTGTCCCTCCTCTTAGATATTCTAATGAGAATATCATCCCTCAACCTCCTATGCATCATAAAATGTTACAACATCTTCAAAATAAACCTCTAGCTCCTTTCATGTGTCCATAAACATTGGAAATATACCTCAAACTATCACATATTATGGAACTAAATATATTGTTATTTTATTAAAATATTTTAGTAATTTATATAAAGAATGTTCCCAAACCAATACCTTTGATAATACCAAACTTATTAACAAAACCTTCATAGTATATGCAATATAATGGTATAACCAACTTCGTATAAATTCCATTCTATAACTAGAGGATTTAGTCAATGCTCTAGTGAATTAATTTTGACATAATGATCTTCTTGAAAAATAATATTAGCTATTTAATCTATGGTAATCAACTTTGTAACAAATGTACACATACATTTATCTAGTGATGGAATTATCTATAATCACAAAGTGGGCCATAGTATGCATGATGATATTATCTTCAAATATTTATTACCACCTTGAACTCCTCTCTTCAATTCAAGGTTCAGATAATTTCCCACCAAACCTTAGAAGAGTCATTTGATCAATCCAATAGATAATATTTCCTTTTGGCTCAATTTGAATCTCCTCATAATCTCATTATGAAATCTTTCAAAACTTTAATAAATGCAACCACCATTAACAATCCCAAATCCAAGCCTCCTCAACATAAAATAGTGACTACCAACTCAGATACTCAACCTCCCTCTCACCCACCCTTTAGTGTGTTAAAAATGAGGAATTTATTATATCCATCTGAACATTTTATTCATAGTATTACTGCTCCAACATCATGGTATGACTCCAAAACTCTTTATCGGTGTTATGCTTACATTGGTAACTCTCACAAAACATGTCATGCCCTTCCAAAAAAATTATTTTTTTTCATACTTGGAGAAGCTTTGGATCATGATGATATGATCAAGGCTCACCGTAACAAATATTAAAAAATTTCTCAACAAAAGTGAACCTTTTCCAATTAGAAAAAATTATAACTATTACAAGTCTTCCCAATCCTTGGATCCTAATACACAACATTTAAATGAAAATGTCTATGTTATTTATTCCAATTATGACCAATATTACACTAATTCAAAATATTTGAATGCACTAAAGGTCAACAATCATCATAATCCCATTTAGAAATATCTTTTTACAAAACCTAAGAATACCTCTATTGAGAAACAACTTATTAGATATATTATAACTAATATTATTCCCTCCTTAGAACAACCCAATAGTGATGAGACAAAACCACCATGGGAACCTTAACTTATTTCCTACATCCCTACTAATAACATCGTCTCTAGTCAAAATAAGCCTCATGCTAGGTTTTCCTCTAAACCATAATATAATTTCCTAGATGAGATTAAATCCATGCCTTCAAAAATCACCCTCATGGAATTAATTATAACTTATCCTTATCATCATAAGTTTCTAAAAAAATAATTGAAAGACAATGAAGAACCACTATATAATGATTTTGATATACCTATCTCAACTTCTGAAGGTCACACACCTATGAAAGTTATTTCTATCAAAGAATTTTATCCATTTTTGTCCTCTACAAAATCCTCCATAGAGTTTCCTATAAAACACATGATTAACTATGAAATCATGTTTCACACTAATGAACCACCCCTCTTCATAAAAATTGGAATCAATGATACCTTAATCAATAATATCTTTATGGATGAAGGGTCAAATATTAGCATTAACACTCTTTTGATACTCGACTAAATCAGATACTCCAAAGATAACCTTAAAAAAACTTCACTCAATTTTTATGTCTTTAATAAAACCAATAAAAAGCCTCATGGTTGCATTTGGATCCCTCTTATTATTAAACCCAAGAATATACACCCCAAGATTATGCTCTTATATCTTACACTATCTTGTAACATGATTTTAGGTCATCTATGTACTCATTTTATGATAGCTATCACATATTCCATTAGCCAATACATAAAATTCATTAATAATGGAAAAAATTATAAGAATGAGGTATATACCAACCCTTGGAGCATCTAAATTCCTAATCCTAAATCTCAATATTACATACCCATTACTGGTCATATAATTAGTCCACCTTTTCCTAAGTTTGTCAACATGCATCCTGACATACATGTCATTTTTTGGTATTATAAGGATGAAGAAGCAAATGAAATTTAAAAAAATTGTAATACCACATGATTATCTCCTTATATCTTGGAATGGATCCCTTTTTCTCTCTTTCCATGATATAGGGCCATTACTTTAATTTATGACACTACTGAAAGTCCTCCTCCATGTAATGCTAATGAGGCCTCTTACACCAATTATGATTTCAATTGCAATGAATATGGGATATCCAAACTCTTTCAAGATCCTATAACTATGTCCCCTCACACTTTCACTAATATCAGTATCTCCACAACATACATTCTTACCAAAAATAATCATATTGCTTCTTAGGTATGTAACATTTCTCCCTCTTAAGATTATGCCTACATCATAGCACAATATCAATAAGGAGCATTATGCATTATCCAAATAAACATGAAATAAACTCACTCATTTAACTATGATGTTAATTTCATTCATATATCATATGTTTTTATTGAGATTGAATCAAAACTTGAAGGCTATGTCCCTCCCGTTAGTCTACCATTTGTAGACATTCTATAGGTTGTTCATAATTTTTTTCCTATCTCCATATCCGATGGCATTGGCCAAAAAAATACCATTTAGTAAATTCCATAAAAATATTGATATTATTCATCAATATACTATTACTTTCATTTATCATCTACCAAACTAAATTTTCTAACTTGATACGTTCCATCCTTGAATCCAAAACTATACTAGCCACGTATCCTCAAGTATCAATATAATTCCTTTCAATTCATTACCTACAAGAAACTACATCAGCCATCCATAGATGATCAAACCTATACTTATCCAATCAAATTATATGAGATTTACAAATACGGCTCAACATATACTTTTTATACCATTCTCTATTGGTAAGGCATATATTATATAATTAGATTATTTACCATCTATTCAATTCTATGAAATTAACATAAATGCTAAGGATACTAATCTAAGAAAAATCTATAAGGAGTTTGATAGAAAGGGAAATCTGATTATATAATTTGAAGTTGATGTTGAATGTCGTGGACCTTTACCCATATTTCCTAATGATTAAGCTATACTAGAACTATTCCATGCTAGAGAGCCTCGAATTCTTCACCAATGTCATAAGATTGGTGTTTTTTATAAAAAATCTCTTTACTTCAATAATTTTTTTGCTAGCATCAATCCTAACACACATCCCATTTCCAAGATTATTTCAACTCCATATCATTTCCAAGATGGAAATACCATGAATTTTTAAGAAACTAATGAAATAATTTACTACACCATTGCCTCTTTAGACCCATTCTTGTCTCTACGGAAATTCACCTTGAAAAACATGATAATTATAGCTTGTTCTTTGATAAATAATGCAAAACCTTTTCTTGGTCATATAAATGCATTCCTAATTTTTATCTTAACATTATTTTCCATAATATCATCACTTATCATGATGTGAATCTAGTTCAACAAAAATAATGAAAAAATCTTCTAATATTTCTATCATATGTCATAAAGAAATTATCAAGATCTTAGATGCTAAGTTCATCAAACCTGTAGATTACTTCAAATGGGTATCCAAAATTATTTTGTACATAATAAACTCACAATGGTCATTCATATTTCATAATCTTGACTTATCATGCCCTAAAAAAAACTTTCCTTTACCGTCAATCGATTCCATTATCAATTATACAATTTGTTAGAGATGTTATCTGTTATGGAAAGTTTCTTGGGATATAATCATATTTACTTCGATCCCTAACATCAACATAAAATCAATTTCACCACTAAAACGGGACCCTTTTTCCATGTTAATATTCCCTTCAACCTTAGTAACGCAGGCACTACTTACCATCATGCAATGACCCATATATTTCATGTTCTCATCCATAAAATTGTCAAAACATATGGAGTTGATCTTATTTATAAATCTAAATATCATTAGAATCACCTTCACAACCTATTTATCACATTTGATCAACTCATCCAATATAAATTTTGACTCAATCCTCACAATTGTGTTTTATATGTCACTTCTAGAAAAACCTTATAATTTTTTGTTTCCATATGTAGGATTGTTGTTAGTCCTACCAAAATAAAGGCTATGGTCAACATGCATATTCCTCTCTCTATTTCAAAAATTCATACTTATATTTGGAAACATGATTTGTCTCTGATATGGATTATTATATATTCAATAAATTCACTCCTCAAATAAGGTGTTTCCTTCAAATGGACAAACTATAGGCACTTGAAATTACATGTTACAACATTTTTAGTACAATATCTAATGATTATGCAAAAATATCCAAATCAATGCTCATAATAAGGTCCTATCTATCCACTTGGATGTATTTCCTTCTTATTCCTCTTTGGATCCCCCTATCCTATTTTTTTATTCCTTATAACTTCTAATGTCTTTGTTTATGAAAACCTTTAATGCATGACATAAGTGCCACTTTTTGTGGCCAAACTGCCACTCCATTTAATAGAACTACTACTTAGCTTTTAGAATTGCCATGTTGGTTTTCTAAACCACTACAGACATTCCATATTCATGGGGTGGTTTCAGTTTAGAATAGTGGTAATTTTATAACATAGGGTAGTGATTCCATTATAGGGACTAGTGGTTGCATAACCACCCCCTAAAAAGGGGGAAATTATGTCACCTTCTCCCCATCTTCCAAATTTAACTCCCAATTTTCCTTTTTTTCACATGTTTTTAATGTCATTTTTTTGTTTATTGATTTTTCTACATTAAATTTGCAATTTGCACCAGCTCACTCCCTCTTATATTTTTGATTATGTAAAATCCCTCTAAAGTTCTACTCCTAGTTAAGCTCAATTAAAATGCTTCATGTAACCTCCATCGCTCTTCTACAAGTAAGCCAATCTTGGCCTAATTTCAGATACAAACAATTTCATTTAAGCCTAGTGTTTTCAAATATTTTCATAGCCATACATTGATAATATTATTTTGAAGCTCTACCTCTATTATTTTAGTGCTGACTATGCCATTACAAATAAGGAGAGTCATTTTTTTGCAACTATATTTTTTAGTATATAGTGTTCTTAACTAGCCACATTCAACTATTATTTGTTTGGAGGTGAGTCTCTCTCTCACATCCTCCCCGTTTTGTTATTATTATTGGATGATTCTCTTTGGAAATATATTTCCTACAATCATTGCTTTGAGTGGAGGAGTTATCAAGCTAAGGACCACATTAAAATCACATCTCTTATTTTTAGTTCGTCTACAACTTGATTAGGTTCAAGGTTTTTGTTTTATTAT
>JARHVA010007230.1:25000-27500 GCA_037957365.1 Torreya grandis | reverse complement strand
GGTATGTTTCTAAAACTACTAGAAATAATATAAACTCCAACACTATGACCCTTGATAGGAGAGGCATGGTCACTCATCACATGGCCACTATGCCATTGGTTAGCCTACAAATACAATAGGTGAAAATCATTTATACATATGAATGTTACCTAGCAAAGATTAACCACTTGGAGGATGAGGCTAATCACATGAAATCAACCACATGTCCCCCTAACAAGATCTAAAATTCCTCAAAATTATTGGTGAAAATCATAACCACTACCCTTGAGGATCCTATTCCAAACAAACCTATTCATGCTAACTAATTTCATGTCTCTACCCTCTTGTATAAGATATTCTTAGGTTTAACACCATCACTATCCTAAATGAGCTTATCAACACCCTAATGGGTCACATTCATGACCTAAAAAATAAACAACAATTTATGAGTAAGTAGATGGGTTTAATTTCTCTTGTGCAAGATCATTATTATCCTTCTCAAATACAAATCATGACTCACCCAACATCACAAAAATAAACTTAAATTATTCCACCTCAACCATAGCTATTCCCCCACTAGACAATGCCTCTAACCAACCACTGAGGGATATCATTTCTCATGGGGTCCCAAACATGGACACTTATAAAGTCCCTCCATCCTATCAAACTCCTACCCAAACCCTAATTAGAATCATATGCACTCATGCCCCACATTTTCAAAATAATGGGTGACCAACAATCCACCACTCTCTACCCCTCTAGGTTATGTGCCTCCCACATATACCCCCATAAAATATGGGCTATAACCAACCTTACTTAGCCTTTGATTATGTGAAAAATACACATACCTCTTTGAAATACTCTATAAATCCTCATATGTCTAATAATCTCCCTTCATATTTTTCTATATACTAAAAATATACTAAGTCAAATAACTATTTCTTGGCTTATTCTACTTCACCCTATTGAAGTTCCTATATCAATTCTAGTGTGTTATCTAACTAACCCCTATCCAATCTCACATTTTCAATCCCACCCTACTGCATCAATAATTAAATTCAGCAACATATGGACCTATGCTAAGTAACCTAAGGAGCCTCTCAACATCGATATATAGATAGGTTTCTTCTTTGATATTCCCTACCAGACCTTACCAAGTTCAAATGAGAAGGATATCATAATGCACATGTCAAGGCTTAAGATAAAACTATCAGGGAACTCTTACCTTAGGATGGGATTGTTGCCAAAACTTTTCCCAAAAACCTAAAAAGAATAACTATTTATTGGTATTACCGCCTCCTCAAATGGTTTATTGATTACTTCAAATAAGTAATGACATAATTCACTAAGGAATTAAACATGAAAAATATTCTCAAGAGTGGCATTCAATAATGCCTTCATATCAAATAAGAACATAATGAGTCAGCTACATATTTCATCATGATATGGTGGAAAGTTCAATATTTATTTTCTAGTGTACCTCACATGGATCAATAGGAACTATATGACCTCTTCCTCCATTCCCTTAACAAATGGATAAGGGAATATGTACAAAAATTCCATTATCAATCTTATAAATAATCTATTGAGAGTGACTTAAAAATTGACCAGGTGGTCATTAATAGTGGTTGACAAACGTATATGACTAATAGATGCATTATCACCCCAAACTAAAATAATGAGGGATTTCTAAATGAAAATCCAAGTAATAATAATGACTAAGGCTCTAATATGCTTAACTTAAATAGGAACACTATCACTAATGACATTAGAGATGAAATCAAAAAGTCAAACCCAATAAATAAAAATCAATATTATCTTATGAGCAACACTAATGGTAATTAAAATAAATTTACTAGGACCTAAAATCTATCACCTGGCGTTCATGAAGTTTAATTTAACTCACTACCAAATAATATGTATCACCAAAACCAAAATCAAAATCATTATCCACATGTTGAGCAGTTTCCCCATTTCCAAAACCAATCCTATTATCAAAGGAATAATGAACATGGGTTTGGTCAATAAGGAAAAATATTAAGGCCTCGGAAATATGATCCCAATGTCTAATATCTCTTCCACTGGGTTATCGATCACAATACTAAAAAATTTAGAGAGTAAAAAAAATTTATCCAATGGCTTCCTAAAGATCAGAGACAACATTCATAGACATGTTCCTAAGGAATATTTGTACAAGCCCTTAGACCCTTCAAAATGCATGATCATCACATAGAATAAAAATATCCAGTTCTATTAAAATTTATTTCCTAACCATCAAGTTCATGTTTCCAAAAATCAAAAATAGGGTGGTCCACAAAACTCCCTATTCAACATAATCAATCTATGTTGGCATGTACCCATGATTCCAAGGCCTCCACCTCTAGAACTACTAGTAATGATGTTGATCATTAGTTGGGAGTCTAAGGTAGAAACATAATGATTAGAGTTGTGGAGTTGTAATTTGAAGTAGTGATGAATATCATTACTTTCACTAGAGATTATTATCATGTGAGTCTTCATT
>JARHVA010007230.1:0-20000 GCA_037957365.1 Torreya grandis | reverse complement strand
CTCCTATTCTTAAGAAGAATGATAAAATCATGATATGTATATAATTTTGAGGTATCAACAAAGTATGTCTAAGATATGACTTCCCTCTCCCTTCCATTGACATCATTATTGACACAATAACACAATATGTGTTACTATCACTTATTGATGGTTTCTTAAGACATAATTAGATTCACATTTTTTATGAATATCTGAGTAACACCTTCCTTCACTACATTTTTGGGACATATTTGTTATATTTAGATGCCTTTTAGCCTTTAAAAAGTTGGGGAAACATACTAGATGGCCATGGCCAATGTATTCCTTGATCTTATTAATAAGATAATAGAGGTTTACATAGTTCCTATATAATAAAATCAAGATGATGAATCCTCACCTAGAGGTGTTACACACCATCTCAATGTGATTAATCAAATATGATGTAACTCTTAATCTAGAAAAATGTGTGTTTGGAGTCATAAGTAGAAAACCCCTGGGGTATATCATCACCTAGTGTAGGATCGATATCAACCCTAAAAAGATTCATGTGATATTGAAAATGATCCCCCAAAAATGAATCAAGAATAAGAACACTTATAGGTAAGATAGGATCCATTTGACAATTCATTCCCAATATTTCAAATGTAGTCCATCCAATAAATAACTTACTTAAGAAGGTAAGTGGCCTAACTTGGACTTATGATTATCATGAGGAATACAAAGTGGTAAAAATTTTCCTCATGTCTCTCTCCATGCTTATGGAGCCTAAGCCAAATAGGCCCTTGATAATTTAAATTAGGATGAGTGAACTATACCTCAAATGTATGTTGTCATGCAAGAATGATGATAGCAAAGAATGTTCCATATACTTTATTATTCATACCCTCATGGATTATGAGATCTAATACACTCAAGTAGAAAATGAATGTTAAGATATAGTGTTTGTAACCAAGTGATTCTAAAATTATATGTTTAATCATGAAATGATAGTTATCATGAGCTCCCAAGCCTTAAATAATTTTATAACTAGCCAACCCTCTCTAAGAAGGTTAGGTGTTTCATCATGCTCCTAAGAAAGCTCGATATAACTTACATCAACCAAAAATATTATGAAGAATAAATCATCACTAATTGGTTGGATGATTCTCCATTTTAAGTTATAGATCTCATTTATATTTACTTTCTTGGTGAATTGATATGCTATGTAGACAAACCTGCTATTAGCTCTTCTCCTTAGTACATCAATATCATTAATGATCTATTTGACCACACTAACTCCGAAGGTGCCAATCACAATAGAAATGGCACCTTTACATCATCACATCCAAGTATGTTATTCTAGACACCATTCTTTATCTCAAATCCTTTGATGACATGTTTCTCAAGTGTGTCAACTAGGAAGAGTTGGAAAGGGTCTTATTTCATTTCCATAGTGGCAATTGTGGTGGACACTTTGGTGGCCACATGAACAATCATAAAATATATAGGATGGGAAATTTTTGGCCCTTTTTATATTAGATGCCATCAAAGGCATGTGTAAATCAGATAAATATTATCACTTTTCCCATGAGATACATATTCTATGGTCCTTTCAACTTGGGGATTATAACTAGTAGGTAAATTATCCATTACTTCCTCAGATGGTCTTCATTTCATTAGCATGACTATTGATTATTTTACTTAATGGGTAGAATCTATGTTTTTAATAATTATCACTAGTTCAATTATTTAAAAAATTATTTCAAACCAAATCATTTTTCAATTTGAGCTCCCATAAATTATTATGAATGACAATGAGACTCCTTCAAAAAAAACTGAGATTCATGAGCTATGTAATATTTTTTTCATATATCATGACTTATCCTCTTTGTATTACCTATAGGGTAATAGCTAGGACAAGGCCACTAACAAAATTATGAAGTCAATATTGGTCAAAACTATTAGATATTATAAATTAGATTGGCACTTACAACTCTATACAACATTTTGGCCTTACATGAAAACTACTAAAACACACATGAGAGAAAATACATACTCACTTGTGTTTGGATATGAATAAATTATACCATTATAAGTGTTAAGCATGAAATATATTGAGAGGGGGGTGAATCATTATATTATATATATTTTACTTAATCTAATTTCTTTTCTTTAACCACTTAATCACACATTCAAGATATGCAATAAAACTGAAACAATAACATGCACCACACATGAGAAAAAGAGACACTATATTTTTATGTGGAAACCCAAAGTTGGAAAAACCATAGAGAACAATCTCAAGTATATGAATGAGCACCAACTCAAATTACAATTTTTTCAAGCACAAATGTGTAGGAACACAAACCCCTCTGCCGTGAACCAACACAACAACTATTTATGATCACCAACCCATATGAGCACCAACACCTTGCAAAGATTTGTGAGAACTAACCCATAAGAGCACTATCCCCTCTTGTGTATAAAATACAACTATCTCTCAATGTTCATTACTCAATAAATTGTATAACTCTAAAATATCTCCTAATTTTCTCTCCTCTAAAATAAATACAAACCATGCACTCTCTTACATGTTATAAATGCCTTCTCAAGCCTTTACTTATAACTTTCCAAATGACCTTTGGCATTCACCATTTGTGACCCTTCAATCCTCATAGAAAATGGTGTCAAACTTGTAAGACTCTTCATATCCTTGCATTTGAAAAGTCACATGGTGACCCTTCATAATTAAATGCATCATTTCCTCTTTTGTCTTTATCTTGGTGACTTTTAGTATTCCTCAAAGTGTCCCTTCATGGAAAAATGGACCATACCCTCTTTTGTCTTCACATGGTGACTCTCAAAATTCCTCAAGATGACTCTTCATGAGAAAATGCATTGCATTCCTCTTTTGTCTTTACCCCATGACTCTTCGACTTCTCCATGGACCCTCTTTTGACTTATATGCAACCAAAAATATATTTTTTAATTTTAAATAAATATTAACACATATTAGCCAAGATATGAATATTAAAAACACCATTAAATACTATGGGGCCTTTATCACAAATAATACTAGACCTTTGACATCAATGACAATATTTATAACAATCTCCCCCTTTGTCATTGATGACAACCTCAAACTAAAACTACCACATCTTGAAACCTACACATACTTCCATCTAAAAAACATACAGTAACTCCCTCTTACTGTAGTAACATGTACATGTTTTGCACCTTTACCTATACATGTACCTATTTCTATTCTTCTCCCCCTTTGACATCAATGGCAAAGGGCCTATCTTGGAGCTAATACTTAGCTCCCCCTGAACTAATGTTGATCCTCAATGGAAATAAGTAAAATAAATTACTCCCAACTTCTCTCACAGATACTCAAATGTGTGTTTTGGTAGTGCCTTTGTCAAAATATTGGTAATCTACTCAGTAGTGCTGATATATTCCATCTTAGCCTGTTGATCTAGAACCTGCTCTCTCAAGAAATGATACCTAATTGGAATATGTTTTGTTCTTAAATGCATCATTGGATTATTCAAAATATTAATAGAACTTGTGTTGTCACAAAAAATAGAAATAGGTTCATTATATTTTACCTTGATGTCTTCCAAAGTTTTCTTCATCCAAAGCACTTTAGTATAACACAACACCACTACAATATATTCTACTTCATCTATAGAAAGTGATATTGAGTTCTACTTCTTGGAAGATACTAAGCTATCACTAAGAAAGAAAGCTCCTCCACTTACACTCTTTCTATCATCTAAACAACCTGCCCAATCTAAATCTATATAAGCAACCAAAGTGAAATCACTTCCTGTGGGATACCATAATCCATAATCCAATATCCCCTTAATATTTCTAAATATTCTCTTCACCAACTGAACATGACTATCTTTTGGAGTTCACTAGTATCTTGCAACCATACCTATTGCATGCATGATTTTTAGCCTCGATGATGTCAAATATAAAAGACAACCAATCATATATCTATATAAAGATTGATCTGCAATAGGTGAATCTTTATCCTTGCTCACCTTATTTCCTATACTCATATGTGTGCCAATTGGTGCACAATCCTCAAACCAAATTTATTCAACATTTCCTTGGCATATTTACTTTGAGATATGAAAACTCCATTATTTGACTAAAATATTTGTAATCCTAAGAAAAATGACAATTTTCAAAGCGTAGACATCTCAAATTCTTTTTGCATATTATCATAAAATTATTTTGTCATCTTTTCAATGTTTACTCAAAAAATGATTCATCAACATATACTACAATAATAAATTGATGCTCAACTTTTATTTTGATGTAGATATTACTGTCAGAAAAATCTCTTTTGAAACCTTGATCTTGTAGGTACTTATCAAGTCTTGCATACCAGCTCTGGGAGCTTGTTTCAATCCATAAAGTGCTTTCTTCAATCTACATACATGGCTACTAACATTCGAGAGAATAAATCCCTTGGGCTATTGAATGTAGACCTCTTCTTTTAGATTCCCATTTAGGAAGGCTAATTTGACATCCATCTAAAATACTTTGAAATTTTTAAACACTACATATGAAAGAAACATTCTTATAGACTCTAGCCTTGCCACTGGTGAAAAAGTTTCTTCAAAATATATTCCCTCAATCTGAGCACATCCTTTACATACTAATCTTGTTTTATTCCTGGTCACTTCTCTATTTTCATTCAACTTATTTCTGTAAACCCATTTTGTTCTTATCACATTGTGATCTTTTGGTCTAGGTACTAATTCCAAAGTTTCATTTTTTTCTATTTGATTTAATTCTTCATCCATTGACTTAACCCAATGCTTTTCATGTCTATCTTCTAAAAAAGTTCTAGTCTGAATTTTGGATAACAAAGATAAATTAACTTGCTCAGATTCACTTACCATCATTCTTTTAGTGTGAATTCCTTCATTTATGTCCCTAATGATGTCACTTTCATTATGATTTCTTTGGACATATTTGGATGGGGTTTTGTTTTCCTTTTTCTCCTTCTCATCTTCATCTGATTCTTCAAAATCTTCATCTTCAATGATTTTAGGAATGTCTACTAGATCACTGATTCTTTGTGTTCCATCTTCTTCTATCCTGACACTTGCATCTTCAACTATTTTATTGGTTATTTTTTTATAACATTTATAGACTTTACTTTTTCAATAATAACCAAGAAATATACCTTCATTTTCTCTAGATTAAAACTTACAAATTTTTTCATTTGTTCTATTTATGAAGCATCTACTATCGAAAACTCTAAAATAATCAACTGTTGCTAGTTTGTCTTTCCATAACTCATAAGGAGTCTTGTCTCTGTTAACTCTCAATAATGATCTATTCTAAATATGCACTATTTTATAAATATCCTCTCTCCAATATTTATCTAGTATCTTTAATTCATTTAGCATTATCCTTGCCATCTCTTGAACTTTTCTATTTCTCTGTTAAATTACTTTATTTTGTTGTGGAGTTCTAGCTATTGAATAATGTCTCTTTATTACATGATCTTCACAATACTCAATAAACTGATATGACATGAATTCTCCTCCTTCATTTGATCTCAGGCACTTAATCTTCAAACTAGTTTCATTCTCAGTTAATTCTTTAAACACTTTGAAATATCTAAAAGATTATAATTTTCTCTCTAAATACATTACCCAGGTCATATGCGAAAAATCATCAATAAGCAACATGAAATATTTCTAACCTTGAGTACTTTGGGTTCTCATAGGTCCACACAAATGAGTGTGAACAAGCTCTAACATCTGAGTGGTTGAGTACTATTTTAATTTTGAACTACCTTTTGGCCTGCTTCCCATGTTGATAAGGTTCACATAGTGTGTTGGATGGCTTTGTACTCTTTGGAAGATTTCTGACTGCTTGCTTATTGATGATGTTGATAATATTGTAAAAAATTATGTGTCCTATTATCCTATGCCATATCCAAATTTATTCAATCTAACTCAAACAACATCTTTGAACTTTGATTTTTGATAACATATACAAAGTATTACCTATTCGTTGAGCATCTGTAACCAACACATCTTAATCTTTTCTCTTAATTTCAAAACCTTTTCCATAAAACTTTAGTGTGTGACCCTAATCAAATATTTTACTTACACTCAAAAGATTATTCTTAAGACCTTTTACATGCAAAACATTTTTAGTTTTAGTTCTACCATTATCCAAAATTATAGTACCTTTTCAATCAATTCTAGTGGTAGTATTATCTCTAAATTTCACTGTGCCACCATTCCTATTTTTCAAGGTTCTAAACTTTCTTTTATCTCCTATCAAGTGCCCCAAACATCCACTATCAATGAACCATGGACTTCCTTCATTTATTGCGTGCAAAGCTGTCTGGACCAACATAAACTTCTCAAATTATTTCTTCTACCATGAACCTGTTTGAAATTTCTTCTTGATGAATGGAGCCTTGAAACTTTAGTCCTTGACTGACTCAAACACACTTATAAATTACCAAGCTATGTGTCTAAATTTATTGTACTTGTAACATATTATGGCCTCTTCATTAAATCCTGATAGAGGAGCAAAATAGTTGTGGCTTCTGCTTGACTCTGCATGAGTTTCCTTCTCTTTATTTCAAAAATTATTATCCCTTTTTTGGCATTCTATTTTCTTATGACCATATCCATTACAATAAAAATATTAACCATAAAAATAGATCATGTTTATGTATCTCTAACTTGATTGCCTTTTGTATCTTTGTTCCTTCCAACCTTCTTTATTTGAGATGTCCTCTGTATTCTTAACTTCTTCCCTTTTTATTTCCTCTTTTGTAAGAGCTTCAACATAGCTCATTCCTTTTTATATGTTGACCTTGTTTTTGGCCTCCCCTTTCTCTTTATCAAATATGATACCTATCTTATTTGATATTGATCTTTGAATTTTTAATATCTTATTCAACATATTAGTGTTATTCTCAAATTTTGAATCATTGGCTACTCTATCATTGATTGTTTTATTTGTTTTCTCAAGATCTACTTTTAAAGAAGAAATTTCAGTAACATAACTTTTATATTCTTTATTTACTTTTTTCAACTATGTTGTTAGATCTTTTTCATTCTTCTTGGCTTCTTCAAAGTGTGCTTGTAGATCTTCAATTATTTCCTTTGACTCCTTTTCATTTTTCTCGATATGGAGATTTAATCTTTGATTCTTCTTCTCAAGATATTTTAACTCTTCTAAGGCACAAATGAGTTTTCCTTCTAAATTCACTTTGGCTTCATCATATTCTTCATCTTGATCATCTGTACTTTGGCTTGTGGAGGCATCTTCATGTATGGCCATGAATTCTCTTCTTCTTCTTAATCACTAACTCCACTATCTTCGATTGAGTTAAGATCTTTAGAATATAAACTCTTCTTGAATCCCTTTTTGAATTTTCCTTTGAAATTCTTCTTGTATGTAGACTTTCTTTCTATATTGTCACCATTACCCTTATCTAGGTACTTAGCAAATTGTCCAATCTTTTGATAATTAAAACATTTAAAAGGTAATTTTTCTTGATATTTACCTGTGCCCTTTTTTAGCTTGCAAATTAATAGAGCTCTGTTGTCATCTTCATCATCACTAGAACTATCACTTGATTCTTGAATCTTAGCCTTCTCTTTCTTTGATGTCTTGAAATCAACTTATCTCTTTGAGGGTTTCTCTTGTTCAATCTGCATCTCATGCCATAAGAATACCATGTAGCTCATCCATCTTTAGATGGCTAAATTCTTTATATCTTCAATTACCAAAACTTTTGCATCATATATTAGTATTAGTGGTAGATATATTAAAACTTTTTGTACCACAATTGATTCTTCTAACTTTTCTCCAAGACCTTGAATTTCATTAACTATTTGATCAACCCACAAAAAAAAATTGCTATATTTCCTTCCTCTTCCATCTTCAAAATCTCAAACTATCTTCTAAAATTCTAAAGCTTAGCTTTCTGAACCTTTCATCGCATTTGTAAATATTCTCAAGTTTTACCTAAATTTCATGAGAAAATTTACATTGCATAACTTTAACAAATTTTGATTCACATAAACCACATAAAATAGCATTTAAAGCTTTAGAATTATTTTGACTTGTCTTCTTTTCTATTGGAGTAGTTATAAGTGTTTGTGGCTCTTCATATTACTCCACCACTATTTACCAAATGTTAAATCCAAGGGCCATCAAATAAGTCTTCATCCTTATGATCAAAAAAGCATAATTTTTCCCATCAAACAAAGGTGCCTTATCTGTATAAAAACCCTCATGTGATCTAGCTATCATGCTTTCCCCGATCTACCTTCAAGCTATAAATTTTTTTCAAAAGGAACCTACTGTGATACTAATTGTTAAGCATGAAATATACTAAAGGGGGGGTGAATCAGTATATTATATATCTTTTAATTAATCTAAATTATTATTTTTAACCACTTAATCACACATTCAATATATGCAATAAAACTAAAATAATAACATGCACCACAAAAGAGAGAGAGAAAGACACCAGACTTTTACATGGAAACCCAAAGTGGGAAAAACCATAGAGAACAATCTCAAGTATATGAATGAGCACCAACTCAAATTACATAGTTTGCAAGCACCAACTTGTATGAGCACCAACCCCTTTGCCGAGCACCAACACAACAAATATTTATGAGCACCAACCCATATGAGCACTAACCCCTTGAAAAGATTTGTGAGAACTAACCCATAGGAGCACTAACCCCTCTTGTGTATAAAATACAACTATCTCTCAATTTTCCTTACTCAACAAATTGTATAACTCTAAAATATCTCCTAATTTTCTCTCCTCTAAAACAAATACAAAATATGCACTCTCTTACATGTTACAAATGGCTTCTCAAGCCTTTATTTATAGCTTTCCAAATGACCTTTGGCATTCACCATTTGTGACCCTTCAATCCTCATAGAAAATGGTGTCAAACTTGTAAGACACTTCGTATCCTTGCATTTGAAAAGTCACATGGTGATCCTTCATAAGTAAATGCATCCTTTCCTCGTTTGTCTTTATCTTGGCGACTTGTCATATTCCTCAAAGTGTCCTTTCATGGAAAAATGAACCATACCCTCTTTTGTCTTCACATGGTGACTCTTAAAATTCCTCAAGATGACTCTTCATGAGAAAATGCATCTCATTCCTCTTTTGTCTTTACCCCATGACTCTTTGACTTCTCCATGGGCCCTATTTTGACTTATATGCAACCAAAAATATGTTTTTTTAAAAATTTAAATAAATATTAACACACATTAGCCAAGATATGAATATTAAAAACACCATTAAATACTATGGGGCCTTTATCACTAATAATACCAGACCTTTGACATCAACTACAATATTTCCAACAATAAGTTTAGATACCTAGCCTTCACATTTCCCTCCATGGCCTCCTTGATCATTAAGAGTACAATAAAGCATGACTAGATGACTTAAAAACTTTAGAAAAACATTAGATCACTACTATGAATAATTTTATTACTTATGCTTATTGTACGGGTAGAAAATACAAAAAATGCCCATGAGTGCCCAATTCATGTATGAGACCTTGTCTTGAGGCTTGATATCTAGATTTATAGAAAAAGGAGAAGCTCAAAAATTTAGGCCAAATTAGTTAGGCCCTTTCTTAGTAACCAAAGGCTTCAATAACGAATCTTATCAAGTATGCACTCTAAGGGAAAGGAGTTAGTACTTGTGTATCACATTTACCTCATTTAAATTTTGTTTTCATGGTTTATATATTCATTGGCATATGAGATATTTTGTTTGATTGTTATTTGGTTTTTTAATTCACAAAACATGTAACTTTAAAAATGCATCATACAAGACCATTCCATTCTCACATTATACTATTAGCCAATATGAAACATTATAAAATTTATAATTTACATTAGTTATTGCCTTAGTATTTATGATCAAAGTGCACCTCTTCTCCCCACATCTTGCATGATTTATAAAGTTCTATCCTAGAGTCTAGTCTAGAATCTTATCCATGGTAAATACTCCTCTTATGGTGCCTTCTAAAGTAGAACATCAGTGTTATAAACATAGGAGGTAACTTTACTTGCCTATTTTGGTCTTTGGTGATGAACCTTTTCATCTTACTAGTTGCATGAGGCCAAGATTTTGGGGTAAATGCTTTGAAAATAAAATATTATAAAAAAACAAAAGTCAGATTTCACACTTCTCACCCTTGATTGATTTGGGGTTGAGCCCTCAAATCAAACGAGTTGCATGGGGTTAGCATTGGGTAGAGGTTTCACTTTACTCTCTTATGTTTACCCTTTGGTAATGAGCCCATGTCTCTTCCGAGTCACATGAGGCTAAGTATATGGGGTCAAAAAAAGATAAAAATAAAAATAAAAGTTAAATGTAAAATCACTATTAAATTATAAAGTATCCAAGTTAATATTTATTCCAAAATATTTCCTACATGCCTATGAGGAAAAAGGTAAATTTATCCTACTTACCAATTATGTCAGGACTAGTTATATCTAAATTAAGCTAACAAAGATAATATTTTATAAGTTTAGTATGAATTACCTTTTTCCCATTTAATAATAAGGATTAGTTCATCTTCCTTTTTCCTATGAAATTTTAATTTATGTTTTTCATTCTTTATCATATCATTATTATCATATTTCCCTTTTCATTCTATGTTCTAAAATGGAAGGTTATGTTATGTGCATAAAACAATTAGGTTATCACCTACAAAATAAATGTTAGTGCATTTAAAGTTTTATATATTTATCCATCAAATTACATCACCTTCATAAATTTTGTTTCCACATATATAAGCACTGCCCATATCATTATATCAAAAAGTATATAGTACATGACATATAATTACATGCCTAGTCATGTAGAGTGTATACTAATAAACAAAACATAGAAATTAAAACCCTTAACACATGTCAACAAGTCACTATGAGGAAAACCAAATTTCCATATATATATATATATATATATATATATATATATATATATATATATATAATAAATATTGAGTTTATACAAAAATGGATCTCCAATACAAACACTTCCCAAAGGGCCAATGTGTCTCAAGGTCCCAAGAACAAAAATAATACAAAATGAACAATACATATCAACATATAAAAATTAATCAAGATCAAATCCTCCTCCTATGGGGGGTGATCTTAACATGGAATAATGAAAAGGGATATGGTTCCTATGATGTCTCTTACTAGTGCTACCCTATGAAAAAAAATTACATCTCAAGGGATCCTATCTCCACTCTCATTAGTGCCTCCTTATGAGGTTGTCCTTCCTATCTATTAGATATAAGAATCCTTACCTCCACTTAATACCATCATTTCAACCAATTCCTCTAATCTCATGGATGTAGCCTTAATAGTGTTCTTTTCCACTCTCAACCTAGTTAGCACCAAAAATGCATGATAGGCGATAATGAAAACATCCATATGTTGGCTTATCCTTATAGGCTATCTAGGATTGACTAATAAATTGCCTCTAGTCATGTCAGTGCCTATCTAAAAAAATTTGATCAAGGTATATATGATCATGGTCTTCCATCCAATTGAGGTATATATGATAAAAAAGTGGAAGAATTAACATAAAATACAATCATATGAAATTGAAAGTAATAAATCATCTAAGTAATCAAATCTAAAGATAGAGTATCAAGTCGTAAACTAGAATGTGTAAATTAAAAACATACTTGTGTCATCCTCATGCTAGTCTAGATTAAATTCATAATCCACAACCTCACCCTCATATACATGTAAGTCCTTATCCAACTCAATGTATGTAGGATCTTCCCCATATCTTCCCACTAGATACTAATGATGTTGTTTTGTAAGAATGTTATAATGTAGGATACTGGTGTGGTATTGGTGGTGGTAACTTATGCTATTGTTATCTTCCTTCTCCTCTAGCTACATGTTGGGGAGGTAGTCCTAGTTATACTACTAGTTGGATCATTTGGGTAATAGATACCCATCATATAATTAGTGGCTAGGACAACTATCCTAATCACCCTAAATGTGCCTCCTACGTGCCTCTATACATAATTGTCAACACTAGAAGGTTACCTACATAGGGCATGTCAAACTATTGAGGTACCGTATCTACTTGGTGTACCTCAACATATAAAATTCAATCCTAAATGTAAGTGGCCCTTCATTCACCATTAGATAAGTATCCTTCCTAGCCCAATACCCAATCATTCCTTGGTAGAAAAAATCTATTGAATCTATTACCATAAAAGTCACAATGGCTTGGGGTAAGGAATAAAACTGCACCACATATGTCCATCTCAAGTCTTTGATGGCCCCTATATATATAATAGGTACTCCCCTTTTATAGGGAATCATCCTCCCTAATACCCATCACATAAGTATCATGGGGTTACTAATCAAGAGTGATCCCAATCAAGCTAGATGGTATAGGTCCATATAAGTGCAGGCCATGATCTCTTGGCCCTATGAGAAATGATTTCCCTTCTCCTCAATTTGGTAAACAACATGAGACTATTTTTACAATAACCTATCAATACCCTTATCCCACACCATTTGGGAGGAAAGGATACCAATTATTTCCTTCGTAATATTGGGGATCACTAATAATCAATCTTATCAAGGTGCATTCTACACTTCATACCAACATCGAGTGTGCCTATATCCCAAAAATGGTTAGCCCAACCCATTGCCTTATTGATATTCATGTAATCTTGAAGGCCCACCAACTAAACTATCATCAATAATCCAATAATACTACACACATCTATTAAAATGATGTTCCACTTTATTGGGGCCTGAGGAACATGAATGAGTTCATGTCAGTGTCCCAATATGTGAAAACATCACACAATACCCTGATTAAGGGAGGGATAATCCCCACCCTTAAAATCTAAAGGATGTTCTCTCAATTGAAAATATCTACCTCATATTATATCAAAATTTCCATGCCATAGTGAGCCACTCCTACTCTTGATCTCTACTTTGATGTATGTAAGCCCCATGTAATGATAAAATAGCCCAAGTTAACCCTTAGAGCACTTCTACCTAACAACAATCTATTTTATTCCCTTTATTCCCAAATAGATGGAATGATCCTCATTTGTAGGTGGAGGATATGAAATTAATAAATTTGATTATTTAGCTATCATTTTGGGTTTGTTTCATAACTACCCCATTCAAAAGTGGGAGGTTCTATCACTTCCTCTATGTCTTCCAAATTTAGCTCCCTAGATTCATTATTTCACATATTTTTATATGTTGATTTTATGTTTCTAGATTTGTATACCTTAAGTTTGAATCCAATCTATCCCAGTGCACTCCCTCTTATATTTTCAATCATTTCGATTCCATCTTAATTTCTAATTATAGTTCAACTTAGTCAAATTGATTCATATAACCTCCATGTCTCTTCTACAAGTAAGCCAATTTTGGCTTAATTTTGGATGTAAAAATTTAGATTAGAGCCTAGATCATTTGAGCCTTTTCATAGTGACATAGTTCATAATGACATACTTCTATCATTTTCTAAATATCCACCTATATTATTTTCATGATGAATAAACCATTACAAGCAAAGAGAATCATTGTTTTACAACTACATATTTACATACAATGTTCTTAATCAACCATAATTATTTGTTCATCTTTTTGAGTTATGTCTCTCTCTCATATTTTCCTTTTTTTTTTTTAATTATTTCCATTTTCTAAGGAGTTCCTATAAGCATTGCTTTGAGTGGAGGAGCTAGCACATTGAGGATCACATTTCAAACATGTCTCTTGCTTCCAACTAGTCCACACCTTGATTATTTTGGGGGTTTTACTTTTAGTTTCCTTTATTTTCTCATAAAATTAGATTAAATTATATTTTTTCCTTTCAATATATTAAATATTTATTTTGAAAAATATATATATATATATTTTTAGGAAAAATAATTCTTCTCTCTCCCATCTTTTCACAAATATATTAGTTAGTTTTCTTTGTTGTTTGTTTCTGTTGAGTAGATTATTTCAAAGCACTTATATTTGAATTTAAAAATTAAACCCTAAGTATAAATCATAAATAATAAAACCACTTTAAATTTTAACAAAAATCAATCTTCAACTTTTATTCAAACTCAAAAACACACACATTAACAAGTAGAAAACCTTAGTCAAACCTAGGTAATCAATAAGTGTTGTTTTGTTCTTCATTATATTTGTTTTGGTAAATTAAAAATATTGTTTTTGGCTTAGTAATTCATAAAAATTAGAATTCAAGCATTCACTTTCATTTAGATCAAATCATTAAAACTAGTGTGCATTCATTTAGAAACACCAAAGCCTAGCTTAACATTCAATTATGAAAGAACTCGTGGATAATTTGTAGTATTAATTTTAACATATAGATTTGATTTTAAATTTTATTAAATGTTATAAAATCCTGGTTTTCAAAATAGATTCATTCATCTACAATCTAAATATATAAAAATAATAATTTCATCTAGGTTGCATCTAGAAAATATTAACACACACACACACACACACACACGCACACACGCGCGCACGCACGCACGCACACACACACACACACACACACACACACACACACACACACACACACACACACACACACACACACACACACACACACACACACACACACACACACACACACACACACACACACACACACACACACACACACACACACACACACACACACACACACACACACACACACATTGAATACATTGAAAATCAAATGAAAAAGAGACCACACACACACACATTGAATACATTGAAAATCAAATGAAAAAGAGAAGAAAATGGAAAGTTTCTTCTTTGCTTAAATTCAATTTGCTTGTTTTTATTTGATTTCAAGTCATTCAATTTCAACAAATAGTTACTTTTCATTTTCAATTCAAAAACATTCCTAAATAAAAATAATACAAAAACATTGCTAAATTCTTGCCCACATGTGCAGGCATCTTAATTGAAACCTTAATTCTAAAAAAATAGCATGTCCATTCAAATATTCAACTACCTAGATAAGCTCACATGCTTACACCTTACATAATCCCTTTTGTATGACCTTCCCAAAACACCTAATCTTGTTAAAGAAGTTCATTTCTATATGGTTAGGGTACTTGGTCTCACATTAAATATAAAGTATGATATCAAAATTGAGCTTAGGAGAGAGATTTTCTATTTCACCCCAATCCCACACCTAATTGTTGACTCTCTTAATGCCTTAGAGGAAAAATATGAAATTCTCAGTCCACCCATCATCCTCATTCCATAAAAAAGAGGTCAAAAATATGATGTGATTCAATATTATATCCTCACCTCAACCCCCATTATTTATTCTCCATGGGCCTATCATCATCGCATATAATTCAAATTTATGGATGACATTAACTGGTTAGAGCCAACCTAATAGATTCAACCTTATTCCAATGGCCATTCAACATAATCTATCTCATTTCACCAATCCTAGTATTGATCAAGAGCTTAACCGCCTTGTAATCTCTTAATTGAGGATTTTGGAGTTCTATTTACACAGATAGATGCTCTCAAAAAGCACTATGATGTTGTATAGGTCTTTTGGTTCCATCAAAATAACACCTTACCAGCATCCATTCCAAATCCCATTCTAACTAAAAGAACAAACCATTCCATATCCCGCACACTACATTAGCTTCCTTAGGGAGTTCAGTGAATAATTTATCATGTAATATTTGTGTGTACACATAGATACATGAAAAAAATATTTATATCACATGAAGGAATGATTAATTTGTCTTCTTACTCTTTGACCATCTTCAAATGATATCCCAATCATATTGTACACCTCATCTACTACCATACTAATTGGGTCAGTTCTCACACACTAAGTGAATCTGATAGATATTATACCATATACTACATGAATCATACATTTATATATTATGATACCCATTACATGAAATTGGAATGTGATTGTCTCACCATCTACTTCATATTTGAAAAGGTTTAAGCACTATATGGTTTATTAGAGTACTCATGTCATTTTCCATTATGACCAACTTTGTCACATCTTTTCCCAAGATTTATTACCTAGAGATAGAATTTGAAAATGGATGGTACTCTTTAATGAATTTCAATTAATAATTGTCAATCATAAATCCATCAAAGGCTAAGTGATTTCTAATCAACTTGACACCACACCTATTCCAGATACTAAACATCTTAAAGATACTCTTACTAATGAATAAATTCATTACATTAAAGGTATTAACAGTGTTGTCTCTCTTAAATATTATTTACATAATATCACTATTGATCTCAAGGACAAAAATCTTTAGGAACCTATAATTTCCACCTTCAAACCTAAACCTGAAGTCATCTTCTAAGAACTAATATAAATATAATATATTTATATGAAGACATTTGGTCACTTCACTTTAACTGAACCAAATTCTCTAAAGGAGTTAGGGTAAAAAAAATTTCATTGACACTCATGGAAAAATCATTCTTATCACTTTCTATTAAACTTAGAAGTTGTCAACAACATGGTTGAATACAAAGCCCTCATCTTAGGGATGAAATTAGCCACTGACTTAGACATCTTATACTTACATTTATTATGAGATTAAAACATATATGTCATTAATTTAGTGGTTAATATCAATGTAAAAGTAAAAATATTATTTCATATCACCAACTTGCCTCCACTATTCCTAGATAATTTACATTTTTCCATATTAAAGTGTTCTTATGAAAATAAAAATGCTATAGCTAATTCTCTTTTTTTTTATTCAGGTTAAAGGGGGAGTTTTTTGAACTAGGGTACCCAGACCCTAAGATAAGTATAGACACAAAAATATCAATATTATATCAAAGACCTACCAATAAATACAACCAACCAGGGCTGAACATAACTAAAAAATAGCCTAGAAAAAAAAACCAAAAAACTAAAAAAACCAAAAAACCAAAAAACCAAAAAAAACCAAAAAACTAGTCTAAATCTAAGCTACCAAAAACATCCTCCCAACAATATTTTATATTTTTAAGGTTCATATAAATATGAAGTAATAATTTATCTTATTAAATTCCATACTAAGATCCACTACTCTACCCCTTCTTTCCCTTCCCTTTGCCTGTCACACTGGGCTCAAAATGCTCACTAGGTGAGCTCTTAGGTTTTTAATGTTCTATATGCCCTCATACATTTTTGATTTGCTAAAATTTAATACAAAACTTATTTTATTAAAAAAAATATCTTTATCTTGCTCTAACATCTCCACCCTAAAATATAAATAGATTTGATGGTCTGCCTCCCTAGATCAGAAGATTTGACTCATCCTTGAGTTTTCCTATTGTTGTAAATTAACCTTACACTTTAACTCTACAATCTCTCGCATAAACCACTACATGATAGATTTTTTGAGGTCAATATATTCTAGTATATTTTCTAAACTTTCCTTACCTTTGATCTAGGTAACCAAATTATTAAACACCTCATTCTGATCCTTATGATTCTGAGAAGTCTCCCCTTTCTCTAGAGAATTATAAATAGGCTCCATGTTCACATTCTTAGATTTTGTTAGATTTTGATCTAGTTTTTTTCCCTATTCTCCTTCATTTTGACTCTCCCTAGGATCCTTGCATCCCTCTTCAACATCAATAAAATTCCCCACTCTCCTTTTCCTAATTGTATCCTAAAGACCTTGGTTCCCCTATTTCCCCTGACTGAGCCTTGTAGGCTTTGATACATTTTAAATTCTTTTCTTGATGAATTATCTTACTTTGTCAACCTCTAATTTTACCCTCACCAAGAACTTAATGATTCATAATTTATCATCCATAATAAGAAGTCATCCTCTAGTCCAAAATCCAGGGAGGATTATTATATCTTCCACATTGAGGTTGTCACTACTCGACAAAGCCCATGGGACAAAGACATCATCCAATAAATTGAACACCATACCTATCCTCTAAATGCTACCTCTTGTAAAAATTGCTAACATCTTAAGAAATTTTATAAATATGTCCTTAGACATGATATCATTAATTATCATAATGCCAAAGATATGTTTCTCTATTTTTATATGCAGGATGAATTTCCTTATCTCTTAGAGTAATAAAATAGGGAATTTATAGTGATCACTATAATTGTCACACTACATCCTACAAATGCCTACACATGGAATATTTTTGGCAATATCTCGAGTAATATTCCATCATATATAGTAAAAAGTGTAATCATTTCCAACTTCATGATGGATATCATACACTCTCCTTTTGATGAGGATCAGACCTTAGAGTCTCCTTGTCCATTTTCCATGTGGGGATTAAATCTCATTTAAAAATTAGCTAAATCATAGGATGGCCACATCTTCATCATTACTACCATGAAATATTTTTCCAAGTGGGTTAAAGTTATGCCCATTATAAATTTTACTAAAATCATTGTCTCCAAATTCATTGTTAATCAAATAATATTTCATTTTAACATTCCTCACACCATCCTATCTAATAATTGTGAGTATTTAAACTACAAATTTATGAAATAATAATGTGCCAAATTTAAAATCATGCAGAAAATTTCCACACTTTATCAACCTAAATGCAATGGAAAAACTAAAAAATAAAAAATTCCACAAAAAAAATCTTGAAAAAAACTATTATGAATCCTTGTAATCACTAGCATCTCAATCTCAATCTCATATGTTGGTATTATCATATTAAATTTTGTACAATCATTGGGGTAACACATTTAAATTTAGTATAAAACTATAGAACCCTATTATCATTAAAATATGAGTTACCTTCATTTTGAATTTATTTTCAATGCATCATCCTTGATGAATAGATTCATGAAGTCTGTCTTCATGTTTTAAATATTCTTGATGTGTGATGTATGGGTTATTTAAAATAGAATCACCAATATAAAGCTCACATAGGTAAAAATCATAAAAAATAAGTCAAATGATGTATTTTAAATATTAAATACTTATTACTTTTAGCTATATTACACCCAAGATGATGAGGCCAAGTAACCCTAAAAATGGTTAGTTTTGATATTTCACTCTTATCTAATGTGCAAATTTAGGAGTCTTAAACACCATGGTATTTTTTTTATGTTCAATAGTTACCTAGTGTAATATTTTTTTGATAGTCCATTTTTAGAACCCATGGTTAGTTTTTTTAAATCCTTAGAGAGGAGGAATATCAAAATTCAAAAAAATTAAAATCCATATCTTACCAAAAAAAATGAAATGATCAAAATGCAAATACACTCTTCAAAATTTAGATTATACCAAAAGATGTTATCTTTATTTAACACATCTCCTATCTTAATTTAATCCAAAATTCCATAGTTGGCCTCATGATAGAGATGAGTTACATTAATGTTTAGTAGGCCAGTAGGATTGGGTAAGATGTCTCATTAAAACATAATTCAACCTACTTTCTCACATAAGTATCAAATATTCATGGCAAAGTGAAAAATCTATCAGGGATCTTGAGGAATGGGCAAAACATTATGGGAAGATAGGTCCATTTTAATTTTCATACATACTACCTATTAGATAATTTGTATAGCATGGGTTATGTTAATTCAAAACTTGGTCATTATCCTTTTAACTTTGTTGATAGCCTCTAGTATCCCCTAGTTTTTAAGTCATGCTTCGTCATTAGGTGATGTCCCTATTCATTGAGTCCTTATGTATGTTAGTGGGTTAAATGTCTAGTCCAAATCCAAGATTCATGATCCCATATTTCATTCCCAATATCCAAGGTCTCAGTCTTACCATCAAACACTTGACATTATTTAAGGTAACTTTGACAATGTTGAGGTTCTTTTGCAAGTCTATATTTGTGTTTGGTCTAGGTTTTCACATTGGTTACATGATAACTCATCAAGATTGCATGATTATCATATTGATTAGGTGCATTAAGAGGCAAATATGTGAGCAGGAAACATTGAAATCCAATGTTTTTAAAAAGTTTAGGTAATTTGAGAAGGTAAAGGT
>JARHVA010007229.1:662500-729627 GCA_037957365.1 Torreya grandis | reverse complement strand
AATGATCATTTATAAGGTTTTGGATGAGTATTAATGAGAAAAAATGTGTCTATAAAGGTCTCAAGAGCATGTAAAAAATACCTATGGATGGGGTGTCACAAGGGACATTCAAACTACCAATTTGGGTATGTTTTACGACTACACAAACTTATTATTGGACCTATTAGCCATGGTATAATTAATGTGATTGAGGTAGCCTAAAGCATCCTATATGGGTTGGTATGTTTCCCCATGATTTTTGTATTTAATTTATTTAAAAATACACCCTATAAGGTTCTCATGGGCCTCTTAGCATCTATCTCTATTATCCTCAATAATCAATGCCTTTTTAAATTATTTCTTAAAGGTTTTTATGTTCTAAAAGGTGAACTATCTATCAAAATAATAATTGATACCTCTAATAAAAGGAGTCATAAACATCTTATGATATTATGAAAACATAACCAAGGGAAGAATCTCATGGAATCAAGCCTCGTATTCCTTAAATATTCCACCACACTAGTGGACAACATGAAACTTGTCAGTCCTATGACATTAAAATTATATGGTAAGGTATCAGTTCTTAAATCAATGTCAAAATTTCTCCTAAGTGTCTCAAGGTCTAGGTCATTCTTAACATATTCCTCTTCCCACCATTCTAATTTTTATCTTCTTAAAATATGAGTTACGAGTTTACTTTGGATATTCCCATAATATACACATGTCTGGAATAATCTAGTGACATTATGTAACCATGAATCTACCTTAACCCCATCTAATTATATAGAAAAAGTGGTTTGTTGAAATATAGTGAACTAATAAATTATATCTATCATAAATATCCCTCTATGCATGTCTTTTCATCTTGATTATTATCTCTAATGATCTCCTCTTAGGGATATAGATATTCAATAATTATTCATGGGTGATCATTATCTACGAGGGTCTAAACTATGATATCCTTATCAACATTTGCTTTCATGGGATGATTTATGTGCCTAAAACTCTCCAACATCATGTCTACCATTAGATATATAATGATCACAATAAATATACCTATTATTCTTAATCCCCTATACCTATTTCAATGGTTGACCAACCTGGTCACTAAATCCATCAAAAGGTGGTTGTAGGAAATATTAAACAACTCAAACTAGCTATTATGTAGACTATAATGTCTAGTGTCCAAAATATATTAGGGAATCTGGTGGTGTACATGGAGTATAAATAATTAGAGCCTAATTCTCCTATTAAATAATCATATCTATCTATCTATTCCTTGAATTACCCAAGTCAGCTAGTAGCCTCTATTAGGATCTATGCCACATATGTCTATCGACCAAATACTCTACTTTGCAATCCATCTTGTGTGAGATAAAAAATATATTAGTGACATGCCTTAATAATCTTAATTAGTCCACCCATAAGAAAAGGATACCCATTTTTAGATTTCTTAATGCTAAAACTAGGCTATGATACTAAAGTGTGATGCTCCCAAGAACCAAATTTTTTTATTTAAGAAAACATAAAACTCAACTCAAAATAGAAAGAGTGACGTCTTAAAAAAACATGAGCTAGGACACCCTAAAAAAACTAACATCTCTAGGTCAAGTGAGGGGTCACAACACCACTATGAAATTAGAGTGAAACCTCTATTTATAACTATTAATCATTTGACTAAGGTTAAGAGTCATTTAAAAAAATAAGTAACATGGTCTTGATATCCCACACACAAGATAATGATTCATAATTTTTTTAAAAAGCTATTAAATCTATTTTTTCCTAAAAAGGATAAATAATCATCCATATAAATCATCAATTAAATTAAAAAAGGGGTTTGGAGAATTATTTAATTAAGTTCTATATACATGGAATAATTAAATTGTCCTCCATAAATATTATAAATTAACCACTTCAACACCCCTGTCGAAGGTAATAGAAGGGGAAAAGAATAATTTTAATTTTAATCAAAAGTTTAAATTTAGGCTAAATATAAATGGTGGGGCCCAATAGTTAATTATTTTCCCATATATCTCCACCCTCAAATGAAAATAATTATAACCGTATATATCAAAACCTAAAAATAAACCCTGATTAATTTTTATTAAAACATGGGATTCAAATAAGTTTACCACAGCTCATTCTATCTTGTTTTCACTTCTATCCCATTATTTTTCCATCTCTAAATTATTGAAAACTAAGGAAGCAATGTTTACACATAGGTATGCAAAACCACGCTTTGTAATTTCCTAAGACAGGTTCTCAACATAAAATTTCTTCACACAAGAAGTGATATGAGTTGTAAGTAGATAAGGGCATATAGAATGGGTATTTGGCATATGGAAGGGTTTACATATTTCCCCACGAGTTGTCTTCTATCTTCAATCTGATGATAAGTATTTCCATATTTTTAAAAGTGGTAGTTGACATCTCCCAATTTTTATTGCACATTTAATTCCTTCAATTTATCTATTTACAGTCCTTTGTGAAAACATGGAGTTGATAAAAATAAAAAAAATAATAATAAATCATGGAGATAAGAATATGATTTTATTTAATAAAATATTATAATGCTTAATGTGATTTTCAGGTAACTAGGGGCATCTGGTGGCCATCATCGTACCTTAGTGGGAATTTGATCTGGTCACCTCCCCTTGTCAAAGAGGAATGCCACCTTACCACTAGGACTTCTACCCCTCCCATATTAAAATTAAATGGAAGTGATGCCACCACCCCTCCCCGTTTACATGTGGATGGGTTCCAGCATTGCCTTGCCTAAACTATTTTTTAATTGTTTTTCAATTTTTTTAACATTAGACAATCTCTCACTCATACACACATGCACACATAGATATATGAACATAAATAAAGATGCACACATAGTTCATATATACACCTTAAACATATATGAACATAAAACACACACACACACACACACACACACACACACACACACACACACACACACACACACACACACACACACACACACACACACACACACACACACACACACACACACACACACACACACACACACACACACACACACACACATGCGCGCACACACACACACACACACACACACACACACACACACACACACACACACACACACACACAAAAACTCATGCACACGCACACACACGTGCGTGCTCACACACACACACACACACAAACTCATGCACACGCACACACACGTGCGTGCTCACACACACACACACACACACACACACACACACACACACACACACACACACACACACACACACACACACACACACACATCTTCCTATAAATTTATTTTATAAGTATAATATAGACTAGACACCTTCATAGGTAAATAATATACTACCCATAATGGGGAATTTATTTAATTCTAAACAAGACTTACCATATGTATGTATTTCCTCAAAGGGTAATGTTTTTTTATCATCTATAATAGGTGATTATTTTTACTTTCAAGTGTAGAGTAACTTAATCATAATGAATCTTATATATTCTTTAGATTAAAGGTTAATTTATATATTTGATTGCACTACGGTAAGAAAACCTATTCTTATTGCTATTCATGCTATTTTTGTTACTAAATTTTGGTACTATGTTATTATAATTTGTAAGACTTAATATTTTTGTTTACTCTTTTAGGCTCGAAGAAGGAATTAGCAGCTAAATAGGTGTATAAAGTCTTTGGTTTTAGGAGGAATACAAATGAATGTTTTAAAATTATATATGAATAAAATATAATTTATTTATTTCAAGATTGTAAATTTGAGTTGTGATTCATTTTCAATTAGTAACAATATTTTTTTCTACCATCATTTAATGTTTATTTTTAACATTTATTTGATAAGATTAAATAAGTCTATGTTTCAATGTAATCTAAGCTATATTATGTACCATAACAATGCACATTTACTATACTTAATTTAAAAATAATTGATTTCAACAATGCACATTCCATTTTAGTAGTGAATATATCCTCTATAAAATGTAATTTAGTAAGAAAAGTACTTCATATCACATATTAATTGAATTCTAACAAGACCTCATATTCAAAAAAAAATTGATTTCACAATGTATTATTCCTACTTCCTGAGTTTTCAATTTTCAGTATATAATTGCTCATAAAACACAACATATTCACATCACTATTAATAATTTATTTAAATGCATGATATCATGAACACAATATTTTATTCCATGAATTTTTTACACAAATATACAACTTATTTAGATTAATTTCAATTATATTAACACATCATGTTTTGTTTTCATAATAATTATCCACATATAAATTAGTAATCAATGAAGAAGGTAGTTACTCACCTCCCAACCTTATGACATCATTAAGTGTTCCAAACCTTAATAAACCTCTAATACTAAGAGGTATACCACACAATTCCATTGTAATGGATATAATACAAATTAGACAAATATTTAAGACATCAAAAATCACATAATTATGGCATACACTAATAGGACTTGGGTAGTTCAGGAAAGATGGAATTTTAAACAATAAGAAGACAAAATACTCCTATAATCAAAGATTAAAGGTATTTAATAGTAATGAGGAAGGAAAGATATTTATTATTACTTTCTCCGCATGATTCACCTTATTTATATTTGAATTGTATTCATAGGCATATATGGAATGTGAACCAACATGAAACCTTTAGAATCTGTTGAGGCCTAAGTATGTATCACAGGTGCCCCGAGTGTTAAAGAAAACTTCTCATTATAGAATTCTGAGAATTCATTGAATGAGTAGAAGGATTTGATAATCATGTTATCTATTAATGGATTAGAGGCATATCAGGTATACTATTTCAAAATATTTAAGATGTTTATTAGTTTGTGAGCCACTATGGCCAAACATTTGAAATATTCTAAATATGAAGTATGCTTATGTTAAGAATGGTGAATTATGATAAAGAACTAATCTAAAGACTAATCTAAGATGGATATTTAAAATAGAAATTAAGCTATAGTGATCTAGTAATAAAAAGAGAAAAAAGGAAGGTAGGTTAGCAAAGAAATGTTATTAATCTTCATTCCAGACATCATGACAAAGTTCAAATATCATCCAAGCATGCACCTAACCAATGTATGACATGAAGTAGTGTAAAAATGAATCCTATCACACATCACTTAAAAATCTAAGGAATGTAGGAAATAATGCAAATAATAACCAAGTTCACTTTAAAGTTTTACCCCTGAATGAAAATAGAATTAGCCTAAATATAAAAAGAGTAAGGAAATCAAATGAAACTTAGAAGTTTCAATTAACCTACCATTGGCATAAGCTAACAAATCCAGTCAAATGTACACACCAAGAATTCATAAGAACTATTCAAATCTAAAATTCATAAAAAAGAAGTGAAAGAGAAGCCATGATAATAAAAAACACAAGCAAATGTTGATAATCTTTGTAAAATTACTTGCTTCTATTAATCTCTCATAAGTTACAATTATTTTTGGCTCAAAAAATTCTCTCTTTTACAATCAACAATCCCTAATTTTATATAATTTAAGGAAACATGCTAGTCAATCATATCCAATTGAAAAAGTACAATTGCTAAGACAACTATCCTTCTTCTACAAAGGTTCTAGAATACATTATGTTGTAACTAATGAATATACCTATAGGCAATGTGGCTTATAAGTTGCACATTCTTTTACAAAAAAATATTCCTTCTAAAAATGTTTTAATACTTTATTACAAAATAATATCCCTTGTTCAACTAACCTTGAGGCCCCTTATGTTGTTGAAGATCTTTAATCCTTTCTAGTGTTGTTCATCAATTAGCTCAAGGTCAACACTTGGTTTCATAAATATCTCCTTCATTTGATTTACCAAGTTATTATGATTTTTATCCACCCTATATAATGTCTCCTTAATGCTTATAACTTCATTGATTATTTTATTTTCAGTTAGAGTCATATCCATGATCCTATCATTGTTAGCAGTAATCTTGCCTATGATTTGGTGCCTTACCCCTCTCATAAACTGCTAAGATTTTTTCTTGAACTCATCATCTTTTATCAAACTATTTTGACTAAGTATAGTAAGGTCCTTGACTAAGCTATCCAATACATGAAATGTCCTATCTTCATGTTACTTGAGGTCATTAGATAGGTCCCCCATTTCCTAGGACCATTTTCTCACCTCCTTGATCTTGTCTACTGATAGAGCCACAACTATGTTTAGGTGAGATATTATTATCATGTTTTATCTATGAGGAAATTACTCATCAGAGGTAAAGTAATGTCTTGTATTTTCTTTGAGGATAGTTTTCTGTGCTATCATTGTTACAAATTCTATTAAATTGGTCACTAATGGACTCTCGATCAAATTACCTTTTCACAAATGATAATTTAGCTTTTGTATCTTGATTATGGAAAATAAAGGGCCGAACTAGGGTTTATATATGTGATTAGGGATTTTTGATGGTTTTAATAGTGTTCTAATGGTGGTATCTATTTAAACATGCATGAGATCCATTACTTATATCCCAATTGGACTACATTCTTATATCCTTACATTTCTCAGGTCTATAAAATGTCTAGAAATAATTGGTCTAGAATATGTGGCTCTAATGTGGCACCACCATGGAATTTTCATGGAATTTTTCTCATTAATATGTAAAATTTATGCTTGATTTTTCACTATTGTGTCATCCACATCCATGCAACCACACTCTGATGATCTTGATCTGTTAAATTGTACCTCTTACTTTGTAGATCATTGATCAGTATGTTTACACTTTGATGCACACCATCCATCTTCAAAATATGTTAAATATTTAATTATTGGCATTATGCTATGCCACATAGCATTTTTTAGTTTTTCTTGACTTTTTAATATTCATCTGGGACTATTGGATCAATTTGGCTTGAGCAAATGCGCTCTATTTGATCTTGATATTTGAGGATAAATGCCATTAGTTAATATTATTTCATGAAGAATATGACACTAGTCACCTTCTCACTAGTCCCAGAGCTTCATTGAAGTTTTAACTCAATATGCACTATCAAATAAATCTCACTTGAGTAAACACATACCACTTATCTTTATAAGATACTCGACCCTTATCTTTGGGTTAGGGTCTTTGAGTTTAATCTCATAACAATTGATCAATCTAGCCTAAGCAAATCCATATCATTGATCTCTAGACAATGCTATATATTTAGCTTAGGGTAAGGGTATTTGTCTTTAATCTTTCATTATTGTATCAATCTAGCCCAAAAAAATGTGCACCATTTATCTTATGAATAAAAATGATGTTTAAGTCAATGCTTGGGGAAAATAAAGAACTTAGCATAATGTTTTGGACTATGGTTTTATTTTGTGTTAATAAACATGGGCAATACCTTAGGAAAGAAATTTTAAAATATGTTTTGAGACATAATAAAAATCACCCCACAAGTAATAATAGGACATGGAATAATGTTTTAGGATAAGGCCTTTCAGGTTATGTCTATAGGCACAACAAAAAAGTCTCAATGGCTAGCTAGATCATATGAAAATAAAAGGGACCAAGGGGGATTGAGAAAATAAAGAGACTAAGAATATAAAATTTAGAATAAGGTTTGGTCATGTTAATAAATATGAATAAATCTTATGATAAAATTAGAACTAAGTCCATAGCATAGTAAATCATTTTTGCATAAATTGTTTCTTCCTAATTTTGAATTTGATTCAAAAGGACCTGAGCTAGGGTATTTGGAATTAGGGTTTCAAAGATGCTCAAACATGAATTTAATTTTATCCTTGATAGAATAAAGGATAGTTGAAGGCCAAATTAATATTAAGATATGAAAATCAAGATATTTAAAACATTATACATTAGATATTATCTATTTTAGATGGGCTCCATTGAACTTATAATACATAAACATAGTCAACAATCATTAACAACATTAGAAGGGTAAAGCCATGATCACTAGAAAACATGTTAAATAATACAAATGAGAACCATGTGTGGATGATGTTAACATAAATATAATGTCCAAAACACTATAATGGTACTTTTATCTAGTCAATTCTCAATTTTAAGGTACAATTTTTTCACAATTTAACATAATGGTCCTCATTTTTCAAGAATGGGGGTATGTTAACCTCAAAAAATTATAACTTATTGGGGAAACATGTTATTATGTTAGAATCTAGAGACACTAGTTCAAAATAATAGTTAAATTAGTTATTACACTTGATCAGTCACCATTATTTAGATTAATTTATGGGTAAAATAATCCTTGCACATGCAAAATTGGGATCAAACATCAAGACCTAGTAATGATACATGTGTTATTTTATTCCACTTACTATTTACCATGGGATTTAGGGCACAACTTTAAGATTAATGACTTTAATCATTAACACTAACTTTTATAATGTTTTGATATTCATTAAGAACCATAATTTCACTCAAGTAAGGCTTGGGCATTGCTCTGCTACTAGCTAGACATCTATAACCTTGATAGAGAAGCCTTTAACTCCACTCAAGGCCTTGACCCACTACTATCTAAGAATCCATAGCCTCAATGGAGATTACTAGAATCACCTCTACTTAGAAAGTTTTAAACTTCTATAATAAGCTCCTATTTTTGTATATTTTTAGATCATTTAGACATAATAGCAAAGGTTGGGAACCAAGTTAGCTCGTTTTAATAATTTGGTCAAGATTTTGATCCTCATATAATCATCCTTGGTTGCAGATTTTGTCCTAGGCAATAATGATTTTTAAGTATAAACATCTATGAACTAATAGTTTAAGCTTTCACCCTACATATTCAATCCTTATTAAAACCAAGCTTAGATTATAAGAAGGTTTAAAATCTTGGAGAATAGTTAACTTATCCGTTAATCTTTACTAGTTTCTCCAAACTATAAAATTAGGCTCATATTTCAACAATCCATGATCAACCCATGTTGAGGAGTTATATTTGTATTCCTAAATTATGGATTTCTTAAACAATTGGGTAAACTTTTTTATTGAGGTTTGTCCAAAAAGACTTATTAGAAGCAAGGGACAAAGCGGAGAAAGTAAACAAAGCAAACAGAAAGCAAATAAATAGAAAGAAAAGAAATAAGAAAACATATATATATATATATATATATATATATATATATATATATATATATATATATATATATATATATATATATATATATATATATATATATATATATATATATATATATATATATATAAACAAGGGATATGAAGGATATAATAGAAAAAAACTAATTTGTCCTACCTACACAAGCTCTAACTAGTGTTACAGTTTACTCCATGAAGACCCTATGTGTTATGGTAGAGAAGTAGTGATTAAAGTAATACCCATTAGTGGGTAATGTGAATTCTACTCCTTGTAAGTCTTTCATCTTAAAGGTGTTATATCCAAGTATCTTAGAAATCTAATAGGAACCTATCCACAAAGGTCTAAAATTCCCATATTTACCCTTAGTCTTAGATGTTTTGTCTCAGATAAAAATTAATCCTACTTGTCTGAATACATTTATATTTTAAATTTTATGAAACCGCCTCTTGACTATGGTTTGGTGTATGCTATAATTGGAAAAATCCTCTTCTCTTGCATCTTCCATCTATATGATGTCCAAAAACCTTGAGCTTATAAATTATTCATCCTCTTTCATATAATCTTGCATGAACTTATATGTTGGTAGCTTGAGCATTATTGGAACTATGGGTTCTTGATCATATACAAGCAAGAATGGTGATGCCTTGAGAGCTTGTTTGATTTAAGTCCTATCTTCCCAAAGGGCATACTTGAGTAACATGTTCCACATTCATATTTTAGTAGCTACAAACTTATTTATGGCTTTCATCAATTTTTTATGGATTGATTTAGACACTCCCTTACCTTGAGGATAATGGTTTGATGAGAACTTAAGGATAATGTTATTATCATATGCCCATTCTATCATTTCAATGGATGTAAAGGCAGATGTATTATCATAGACTATAGATATAGGTGTCCTAAACTTGGTGAATATATTTTCATATATAAAATTAATCACCTCTTTATTCTTTCACTATTTATTTTCCACTAATTTAGTTCATCTTGTGTAGTAGGTAGTAGTAGCAATAAGACACTTGTGACCATCAGAGGAATTGAGGTTAATGAACCCCATAAAATCTAGTACCCACTGTGTAAAAGGTTTGTCAATCATGACTAAATTTAATGGCATGGATACTTTGGGCTATTTGGTGTTGAGGACTTGACATGAGTGGCATTCTCTCACATGCTTGTGAGCATCTTTGAAGATTATAGGCTAGTAATAACTAGTCCATAATATTTTGTGTGTTTTTGTCCTTCTAGATGGACGTCCACTTCCTCGATTTTAATAGAAGGTATTCATAATATCAGTTGCTTCATTCTTTGAGACACATCTCAAGTAAATGCCTTGAAATTTCTTCTTGGTCAAAACTCCATCTTTGATTAGAATGTGTGTTTCCTTGAGCCTTAGAGATCTTTTGAATTCTTTTCTTAACTCTAAAAGATAATAACCATTGATTAGTAATTGGAAAATGGGATCATAACAATCATTGGGTCTAAAAATTTATTATTCTACCTTCATAACACTTAGCTTTGGATTAGTATAAGAAATCAACTAAATTAAACCTTGGCATCTTACCAATTTGGCATTTTTCATCTCAATGTCATATTTTTGGATCACAGAGATCCACTTACCTTTCCTTTCTCCTAGTTTATTTTGTCTTGGAATGGGCTTAGTGGTAGGGTTTGGTAGGATTACATGCACTTTATTCCTAAGAATATAATGCCTAAACTTTTTCACTACCTTGACCAAATCACATGATTATTTTTTAATTAAAGAATAGTTCAAATCAACATGTTTAAGGTTAGTACTCATAAAATCCACTGGATGGTCACATCCATCTATCTTATGAGTTAGAAATGTAGCTATTGTATGATATGAAGCAAAGTAGTAAAGATAAAAATCTTTAGTAAAGTCTAGACTTATCAGGATTGAGGCTTCTCTAGTTGCCTCTTTGATGTCTTTGAAAGCCTTATTTGTCTCTTCATTCTATGTGATTTTGATGTCTTTATTCATCATAACATTCAATGGATTCATAATCTCTACAAAACTAGAAATGAACTTTCTTACAACGTTTATTATACCAAAGAATGATTTAAATTCCTTCCTAGTATTAGAGGTATGTATATTAGATATTACATCTACTTTATCAAGGTCAATAGATATTTCCTCCTTAGTGATAACATGTCCTAATAGATTTCCCTTAGTAACAGAGAAAAAAAAAATTCTTTGGGTTGAGAGAATTCCCATACCTTCTTCATCTTTCAAATACCTCTTTTAGGTGAAAAATATGATCATTTATATATTTTGAAAAGACAGTCAGATCATCCATGTATATGATAATGTACTTACCTATAATACCTTAAAAATCATGATCCATGGCCCTTTGAAAAGTGTCTTATGAATTTATAAGTACAAATTACATTATTTTGTAGGAAAAGGTTCCCCACTTGGTAGTAAATGTAGTATTCATCCTATCTTCTTGGCTCACTAGCACCTAGTTATACTCAAAACAGCCATCAAGAAAAGACATCATGGCAGATCAGGAACAATTTGGATCACTGTGTCAAGAGAAGTCAAAAAAAATTTATCTTTCTTAGATGCTCTATTTAGATCTTTAAAATATACACATATTCTTATTTCCCATTTTGTTCTTCACTGGTAATAAGTTAGCTGCCCAAGTGGAGTGCCTAATGGAAAACACTATCCTTGCATCTAACAATTTCTTAACTTTGTTATATATCAGAGGTTCTAAGATAGGGTTGATAGGTCTTTGTTTTTGACCAAAAGGCTTGTAATTTTTCTTTAAAGGTATGGTATATGTTTTGACCTTTGGATAAAATATATTTAGGTCCTCATATGATGATGCTATAACATCCTTATACTTGGTCAACAACTCTTTCGCTCTTCTTAGCTTCTCACTAGTGGTGTTTGTACCAATGTTAACTAGTTGGGATAGACGTTAGGAACCTAAGTCAATTGTATTATAATATTTCCCACTTACCTTTGGAATATTGATAGACTCAACTAGTATGTTTGTGTCAAATAGTCTCTCTAGGGTAATCATGCCTTTGGGGATCTTATTTTCATTCAACTAAATGACCTTGCCATTGAGTATTTTAACCTTTTAACGAGTATTTTCATTGTATTCATTTATGATATGAGCTTTAAATGCTCCTAAGATATTCATAAAGTCTAGGATCTATTAGTCATCACTAAATATTTGTTGATGGTTTATATGATCAGGTACTAAAAGGCATGGTAGTAATTCAATTGTAAGGTTTTGTAACTTCAAAATTTGATTAGACATGATGTTGGTTATGGATAAAACAAGTTCATTAGTAGCCTTGTTTCCTTCCCTACAAATTGACATAATGTTGAAACCATTAAAACATTAAATTAAGTACCATAATCTTAATTTATACTTCTTAAAATAGGACAACTTGCATTTATATTTACTATTAACCTTATTAACTACTAGTTCTGAATCACCAAAAAATAATAGTTTATTGACCTCATGTTTAAATACAAATTGTCATTTAAGAATAAGTGCCTCATACTCTACAAAATTATTGGTTCATGATAACTAAGGTTTGTAATAGGAATTGTATTATTTATCAATGGGGTTGATTAATACCACTCTTACTCTAGAACCTAATTGTCATCTGGGACTATCAAAATATAACTTCCATAATCCAAGCATAGCATGAGAAGTTTTACAGTTACATACCTTTATGTTTTCAAGAGTGTAAACACCAATATTTGAGTTAACCATGTTGAATTTCTCATTGACTAGATTTTAATTGGTGATTATATGCTTCATATTAGGCTCTCTTTCTATTCTAAATTGGTTGCAGACTCCCTTCCATGGGAAACCACATATGTGAATAATCTGTTGAGATATAACCATTCAAGCTCCTATCCTTGTCTCTGATCAATAGTATCCCATAAGCAATAGGGATGTCCACCACTTGGATATCAATAAATTATTATATCCTTAGCTCTAAGGTAATTTGAATGTAAAAATTAAATAATTCACCAATTAATTTGACTCTTGAGTAATCTAATTGAGTCATAACCCTATCATATTTAATGGGAGTCAAGCTTAATTTCTCACAAATACCTTTAGGCATAGTATTTATAAATGCACCAGAGTATAACAAATAATTATGTAGATTCTTACCAAAGATCCTGACTGTAAGTAAAAAAGGTGGAATGTCTACCTTGATTTTGTGTATTGTAACGTTAGGAAGTGAACTTTTAAGAGTTAATAGGATTATTAGATAAGGATTCCAAAAATATATCCCTTTATTATTTTATTTGAGTTAGCTCAAGCAAGGTAATGTTGTCTTCAATCCTTTTCATACCATATACTATATTATATCTAGTCCTATTGAAAGAATTCTATGCATTAGTATTAGGAGGCTCTACATTGTTGTCTGAGGTAGTATTAGGAGGAATGCCAAAGTTATTTATAGGGTTTGATGTGGTTAATGATTGATTCTGGTCCCTGTTACTTTAAGGATAGGTCATCTCTAGAAATTGTTGAAAAGCATGAATCTCTGTAGAAATATCTTCAGGATCATTACCCTCTTGGAAAGAGAACTCAAATGTCTCCACCATGTGAGTTGGATCAGATGATATAGATGAATTTAAAATACTGGATGTACCTACATCACAATCCTTATTATTTACAACTTCAAAAGTATCAAATTCTTATTGAAAGGCTTCAAATGCATTACAAAATTCAGCACAACCTATTTCCCCATGATTAGAAGTGAAATGAAATCTACAATAGTCAGGTATAGGAACATTAGTAAGATTTATATTAGTAACATTATTCATAGTAGATGGCTCATTGTTATTGTTATTATGGTAACTATCATCCTAAAATATGTTAGTGGACCTATTAAACATTTGGAAGGAGAAATTTCAACCAGAGCTCTCTCTCGTATTGCCTACTTGATTTTTCATTTAAAGGAAGTCAGTGTAAATATTTTGAACCATTTTGAGGATATATTCACTCTCATTTTTTAGAGCCTAAAAATTATAAACTTTATTATTATCAATAGATGTAGGAATTAAATATTTTTGATCCTATGGATGAGATCCATCGCAACATTTTTCAAAAATCCCAAGTTTTGAGTAAGATGTGTATGTCTCTAAGGTAGTTGTTAAAAGGCTAAAAGTTGGCTCAGGGTAGGCACATTTAGTTTGGAATTAGGGATGATATTTAGAATAGGTAATTATAGATTGACATTAAGAATGGAATATTATGACTTCCTTAACACTGCATCTGGTAATTAATGATCACAACCTTGGCATAAGCTAAAGCTAATGTATTCATGTGCCCAAAATCTTTCTTTATAAACATAAAAGTCATGGGATCTAAGGCATCCTTATATATTTATAAATATAAATCCTCATTAAGTATTTAAGGAACTATGGCCTTACTGAACATATTTATAAATCTAAAATCAAAGGATCTTATGGGCTCATTCGTATCTCTCTTCACTGTGGTGAATTATTAGTACATAATACAAGGTCTAATGATTTTACCTGATTTATCAATGAAAACATTATTAAAACTAAGCCAAATGGTAATGTAGATTTCAATAAGGTTGAGAAACCATTCATAAGTAACATCTTTGAAAGTAAAAGGGAAAAGTCTACATGCTACATCTTTGAATCACATTCAACAATCTTAAATCATCTTTCAAACTCTTAATGTGTTCTTTAATAGTTATAATTCCACTAGGATTAAATGTTGGCAAATACTTTTTAGGATTATGTGGAAGGTCATGTACTACACCTAACACATTTATTGAAAAACCACCTAACCAAGCCATACCTTGATAGGGATCAAACATAGGAGCAATTTGGATTTGTAAAGTTGCTAAAAAATTTAAAAATATGCACTTACCTTTATCTCGTCTAGTTCTTATATGAAATTCTAATAAAATTAGAGGTTCTCTAGTCTCTGAATGTGACCTTATCCTGATTCTTGGTAATTCAAGCTTGTGGAATTTGAATCATGTCTAAAATATGATGTATTAATCTTCTTTGTAGGGAAAAATGATCAGACATGCAAAATAATTTTTTTTTTAAAATATTTATATAAAGTATGTTAAATGATAGCAATTCTTAACTAAATTAGCTTAAATATGTATCAAAATACATAAGTATGCTTGATATTTACACATTTAAGATTAAATAAAATTAAATTTGTAAAGGATCCATCAATTTTTTAATAAAACAACTATTACTAACATCAAACTTGTTGAATTGACAAAGCTTAAGCCATTGTTTCCATAATTAATCATATATCTTAAAAGAATGTTGATATTTGTCTAAGGGAAGCATAAAGATTGGTGTAAGACCACAAATATCAATGATATTTACACACTTGAGCAAAAAAGACATAATTGTGTAAAGGTTATACCAATCTTTGAACATAATTCACAAGAATGAGAAAAAATGTTTCATATCTATAAATATCTAACTAGGCCCTCCTTCAAGAACTAATGAAGTCCCTCTTGTTGATGCCCGAATATGTATCATAGGTACCTAGAGTGTTCAAGAACACTTCTAAATTAAGAATTTTTAAAATTTAGTGCATGAGTTGTAGGTTGTGATAATCATGTTATCTTTTGATGGAATAGAGGGAAAACAAGTGGACTGCTTCATAATATTTATAATGTTTGTTGTTTGGGATATACCATGGCCAAATAATTGATCTATGTTGAAAATGAAGTATGCTTATTTTAAGAAAGGTGAATTGTTATAAAAAAAAATCTAAATACTAATTTAAGATATATATATTTACAATGGAAATTAAGCTACATTGATCTAGTTAAAAAGGAGGGGAAAAAAGGGTAGGGCTAAGAATAAATGTTATTGATCTTCATTCTAAACATCATGATAAAGTGAAAATATCATCCAAGCATGCACTTAACCAATGTATGACATAAAGTAGCATAAGCCCAAATCTTATCACACATTAGGAAAACATCTAAGGATTGTATGAAAGAATGCAAATAAGATCAAAGTTCACTTTAAAGGTTTACCCCTACAAGTAAACAACATTATCCCAAATACAAGAAGAGTAAAAAAATGAAATGAACTTGAGAAAATTCAATTTACCTAGCATTGACACAAACTAATAGCTCTACATTTGAATGTACACACCAAGAACTCATAAGAAGCATTCAAATCTAGAAGTTACAATAAACAAGTGAGAGAGAAACCAAGATAACAAAAAATACAAGCAAATTTAGAAAATTTTTGTAGAATTCCTTATATTATTTACTCAGAAGTTATAATTTACTTTTGGCTCTAAAAACACCCTCTCTTTTATAATAGACAATAACTCCTTTTATATAAAGTAAGGAAGCATGTCAGTTAATCATATTCAATAAAAAAAGTACAAGTGTTAATATAACTATCCTTTTTCTATAAAGGTTTTAAAATACACTAAACTCTAACTAATAAATAGACCTATAGATAACGTGTCTTACACGTCATACATACCTTTAAAAAGGAATATTCCTTCTTAAAATATTTCAATACTTAGTTACAAAATGATATCCTTTGTTCAACTAACCTTGAGGCTCCTTGTGTTATTGAGGATATTTAATGCTCTCTAGTGTTGTTCATCAATTAGGTCAAGGTGAACAATTAGTTTCATAAATATCTCTTTCATTTGTTCTACCAAGTTTTTTTGACCTTTATCTACCTTATATAATGCTTTGCCAATACTTCTAACTTCACTAATTTTTTTTTCAATTAGAGTCATATCCATGATCCTATCATTGTCAGCAACAATCTTACCTATGCTTTGATGCCTTAGCCCTTTCATAAAATGAGATTCTCTTTGTTTGAACACATCATATATAATTAGACCAGCTAGACCAATTATAGTAGGGTCTGTAACTAAGATGTCCAATACATGAACTATCCTATCTTTAATTTTTTCTAGGTCATTAAAGAGTTTCCCCATTTCCCACAACCATTTTCTTACCTCTTTAATCTTTTCTACTAATATATCCATAATCATGTTTAGGCGAGTTATGTTTACTATTTTAAAATGATGGATTTGGTCATATATGAAGACATTAATCATCGGAGGTCAAGTATAGTCTAATATTTTTCTTGGAGATACTTTTTTGTGCTATCATTACTATAAAATTCTATTTAATTACTTATGGATTTTGGATCCAATTACCTTTACACAAATGATAATTCAACTTCTCTAGCTTGATTATGGTGCATACAGGGCCAAACTAGGGATTTTATATATGCTTAGGTATTTTTGAAGGTTTTAAAAGTCCTCTAATTATGGTAGTTATCTAAACTTGCATAAGCTCCATTACTTAGATCCCAATTAGACTATGCGCTTATGCCCTTACATTTCCTAGGTCTGTAAAATCTCTAGAAATGATTGGTTTAGCTTTTGTGACTCTGATGTGGTACCACCATGGCATTTTCATGGAATTTAGCTGATTCATATTTCAAAAAATGACTATTGCCTTTTAATATTCCTACTTTATTTTGCACTATTAGATCTTCCTCATCTGAGCAACTATACTCTATCGATCTTGATCTGTTGAATTATACCTCTTTCTCTATGGACCATCGATCGATATGTGTACACTTTGATGTTAAACATCAATATTAAAAATATGAACAAGCTCTAATTTTTTTATTAATTATATGCCATATGTTGTCTCCACATTTGTCTTGATTTTTCAGTGTTCATCTCTCACAATTAGATGAATCTGGCCAAGCAAATACACTCTATTGGTTGTTGATATTCAAGGTCAAATTTCATTTGCTACTCAATATTATTTCATTAAGATGGTGATAGTTTTCACCTTCTCACTTATCTTGGGGTACCATTAAAGTTTTGACTAAACATGCACCTTCAGATCAATCTCACATGAGCAAACAAATACCATTGATATCTAGAAGATGTTCATGATTTAGCTTAAGGTTAGGGTATTTGTCTTTAATCTCATACTAGTGAATCAATATAGACTAAAAAAACATGTGCCATTGATCTTTTGAATATGATTGAGCTTTATCTTAGGGTTAGGGTCTTTATCTTTAATCTCACACCATTGGATTAGTATAGCCTAAGTAAAAATGTACCATTAATCTTGTGAATAAAAATGATGATTAAGTCAGTTCTTGGAGAAAATAAATAACTTAGCATAATGTTTTGGACTCTAGTTTTATTTTGTGTTAACAAACACAAGAAAGACCTTAGGGAAAAAAATTTAAGCTAAGTTTGGAGACATAATAAAAGGGAACCCATGAGTAATAACAAGAAATGACATACATTCTTAGGATAGGGCCTTTTAGGTTACGTTTATAGACATAACAAAAAAGTCCTAGTGGTTAGCTAGACCATATGGAATTAAAAGGGAGAAAGGTGGCTCAGAAAAATAAAGAAACGAAGCATAAAAATTTTAGACTAAGGTTTGGTCATGTTAATAAACATGACTAAATCTTAGGATAACAATATAAATACATCCATGACATAGTAAATCATTCTTGTATAAATTATTTCAGCCTAATTTTGAATTTGGTTCTAAGGGACTTGAGCTAGGGTTTTTGAAATTAGGGTTTCAAAGATGCTCAAACATGAATTTAATTTGATCCTTGATAGGCCAAAGGCTATTACAAGGCCAAATTAATATTAAAATATAAAACCCTAGATATTTAAAACATGAAAATTTAGATATTGTCTATTTGAGATGGACTCTATTGAACCTATAATATAGAAATATAGTCAACAATCATTAGCAATATTAGAAGGGTAAAACTATGATCACATAAAAACATGTCAGTTAATGAAAATGAGATCCAATTGTGGATGATTTTCAAATCAATATAATATCCAAAACACACTAATGTTACTCTGATCAAGTCAATTTTCAATTTTAAGGTATATAATTTGTACAATTTAACATAATGATCCTCATTTTTCAGGAATGAGGGTGTGTTAGCCTCAATAGGATCTAAGTTTATGTTTTAAATTTATAATAAAGGTAAATATCATGAAAATGTTATAAACCAGAGATTTTATTTCCAATTTTAACAATTCATGCCATATTTCCAAAGTACACCCATATGATACGCACTAAAAAACATCACTACATTTTGACACATGAAAAAAATGTCAAAATATTTTACTAGAGATTAGGCACTTACCTTTATCAAATTTTGAAATCATTCTTTGAATAGGCCAATCTCTAATTTATCTTTCACTCTTTCCCTAAAGATTCTTCTACAAAATATATATTTATAGTTAATAATTTTGTTTGATTATTTATAAGTAAGATTTAAGATATATATTATTATGGGACAGTTGGATATTGGTTAGGTTACAAAATTACATTTTTATGAGTTAGCTATAGTATATATTCTTGAAGCATAATCATATTGATTTGTTATATATATATATATATATATATATGGAGAGAGAGGGAGAGAGAGAGAGAGTCCATGATATGGCCTAACTATCTACTTGTGAGTTTGATGCAAGAGAACTCATCCCTCAGAGTGTGATAGAGGGAGAGCATCATCAGAGAGGGTTATGTAGATGGAGTTATTGGAGATGACAGATAAATCATTTAGAACCCTTCACATACCAAATTAGTAATACATGTTAGATGCATATTAGAATGGATAAAATAGTGTGTTTTGATGCTATTTGCATTAGATAGTTGTTTTCGATGTTTGATAGTGTAATATAAACAATTATTTGGAATTCATCTTGCATGATTTGTTTATCTGTCTGTTAATATTTTGTGATTTTCATAATTAAATAAAATTTGGATTTATTGAATAATGATTTTATCATTAAATCATAATGACATTTGAAGTGAAATTTAATTAGTGAATATACTGATTATTATAGTTAATGATAAAATGAATAAAATATAATAATTTCTAATTAAGAACCAAAAAAACTATTAAAAAAAAAAAAATCTTAATATAGATAAAAGGGAAGAACCAAAAAAATGACAATAATGAAAAACGAAAAATGGAAAGGTTTAAAATTTTAAAAAATAAATAAATATATATATTAATTAAAAAAAGTTGAAAAAAAAAAAGAGAGAAAAATCTCAAAGGAGAAAAGGTACGCCCTTTTCAAGAGAATAGAATAAAAATTATATATTCACGAGGGAGAAGAGAGGCGCACCATATAGAGGAGAAAAAGAAAGAAATGGACAAAGTGAAAGGAGGAAGATAAGGAATCATGTAGAAGAAAAGTGGAGCAATTATAGGTAGGTGTTGCTATTAATTTTTGTGTATTTTTCTGCTAATATTACAATATGAAAACATAGGCACACTGTCCTTCTGAAATCTTTGTAATTTTGGATCCTTGGATACAATGAACTATATATAGAGTGAACTGTTTACTTACAAAAATGGAACTGTATAGACATGATTGACTGTTAAAACATATATTTACATACAGTGAAATATATAGACAAAATAAATACCCGTAGATCTCAAGCACGCCATAGGCAACCAATAATTGATAACAGCGAACTTTATAAATACAACGACCTACATTCTTTGTTATAAAACTAGGTGATATATATGTGTGTGTATATATATTTATGTATGTATATGGAATGTTAATAAACATGAGATATGTGCTGTATCTAAAAAATATTACATATCAGTTTTTTTATTAAAAAAAAAAAATGACTGCAATTTACATTTTCTTATTTTCATAAAAACAACTGTGATATATATCCATGTCATCCAAGAATCGCCCAAAACTGTGATATATACTGTTGTCTTTGTCAAGAGAGCTTTCCTCTGAGCCTGAATCGTATATAGGAAATGGAATAATACATTTCAGGAATTGCGACATAGTATATAGCCTGAATCTCCCAACATAGTATATACATGTCATCCCCCAATTAGTTTGGTGGACAAGAACTGCGATCTACATAATATATAAATTAAGTCGATCTGTGTGTTATATATATTACAGAGATCCATTAATTCATTTTTTTTTGCACTTAACCATATCGAGTACTCTGAGTTAGCATTGAAATCAGGTTAATTATTAGAGCAAACCAAAATGAGTGAACTCCGTATAACCATTGCTCAAATTAGTAAAGGCATATTAAAAAAAATAGTACGCTAGAATTCGACGCATTATAAGCAAATTCTGGGATTATGGAATATGAATAGAGTTCAAGGCATAATAAGTGAACGCGAGTTCGAGCCGCAAGCAATTCTTAAATGTTGCTTGTTTGATCATAGAGATCATACATTTCAAAGACGTTTTGTCGAAACATATGTCAAGATAAAAGTATATATTGTGAGCTACGTTGAGAGAGGTTGAGTACCTTAGGAAAAAATGGAGTATATTATACTATCTAGTATTAGATTGTTCCACTCTATAAGCAAATTGTGTGCCAAAATATGCTTATAAACACCTATACTTTATAGACAAATATAATTTATGAATAGATTATATTATAAGGAAATTAATCTGAAATTATATACAAATCAAAGATAATCTGAGAATATTATATGTCAATATTAGAGACTACAATGATAATCTTTTTAATCTTGAATATTAGAGACATGTGACTTGTACTACTTGAACCATAAATACCGATTATATGCGAAGCATAACAATATTTCAAATAGCCTCAATTATAATAACTAGTTATTGATAGGTTGACAACATTATATCTCCAAGTTTGGTCATCATGATATTCTATGTAATGATTATTGGAACCTTTTATTATCCATGACTTAGATTATAAATGATGGTCGGCATTATATATAATGGTATTCATTTGGAGGTTTCATATATAGTATATATATTACAAAAATATACATATGTTTAGTAATAGATTGACCAAGAATCTGACTAAGAACCATAAAAGACTATAGACATATTTAAACCATATCCATATATGTTGTTGAGCATATTTAAAAGGAATATATATATCTAAATATTTAGGAGCTATTATAAGAGTATAACGTATATGGGTGTATCAATTCTTTATGCACCACAAATTCTTGACAAAAATAAAACAATGGGTTACATGACTCCGAGAGCAGAGGAACTATGTCAACATAAATATAGACTCTTAACAAAGCGTATAATCATAGGATCAAGCTATAACATAACATAATATAAGACTTTTGATTACTTAAAGATAACTAGTTGTTGAACATAAGCTTATGTTTTCATTAATTTATAACTACTTATGATTGGTTCTGGTATTTAGTAGTTGTGCATAAAAACACTAAATTATAGTAATATGGGTTATCATAAGGTGTATTATATTTAGAAACTACTTATAGTAATTATAAATTACAATTGGATGTCTATTTTATTGTAATGATATAAACTATAATTATTTTTATTATTTATGTGATAGATAATATTGTGATATTCATTTATATGTTTGATGGAACAAATGTATGCATTTATATTATTACTATATTTAGCATGTTATATGATTTTTATTAAGATGTAATCTATATGAATCTATTGGGTATACTATGTTAACCAAATCTCATGTTGATACTGATTAAAGTAGTGAAAGGAACTTCACTAAGTTACTAGCATAACAATGCAAAATGAAGGTAATCTGATCAAGTGGTGTGTGTGAATTTGATTGATCCTTATATCATTAATTATTAATTTTTTTTATCAAAATAATGTTAGTGATACATTATCATTTCATTATTATGATTTATATGTTTGTGAAATATCTTGATTTGAACTAAGTTCTTTATGATACACCACATGTTTAGTTATAGTAATCGTATAACACATGGGTATTAACCTATGTCAATGGATTTGTATACCATCACTATCTACTCATCCATAAAGGGAGGCTCATTTCATGATATTATATATGCAAGTTATCATTATTCTTTGATTGATGTTTCAAAACACTCGAATGATGTTTTCCCTCCCCACAATAGTACTACTTTTGAGATAACACTTGAGATTACCATAGGTATTAGAGTTCAGGAAACTTATAATCTAAAAACATCTATATCTTATATATGTATATTTTATTTTATTTATTATTGAAATATTATCGTGATGAGTTGTAATTACTTACTTACTATACATTGACAACAATGGTTGTATGTTTGTATTAGCCATGCCTAGATAACTATAATTACTTTGTGTAATAATTATGATGTGTTTTTTTTTCTGATGATAGTGATCAACGATGTATAATCTAGCATGCTTCATTTATAATTATCACACTTAGATTATTTTATATGATCACTAATTAGATTCTCAATGGTGTAATCTATTTAAAGTATATATTTTTTTAAGTTAAAATAAAAATTTCATGTATTTATAGGTAGATCCCATTGGGGATGTTATATACATGCACTCAAGGTTGTATTAAAAGTTATGAAAAATATGTGGGATGGGTATAGGTTTGCATCTTCTCCTTCCTCTACTATAAATAATGTATATCAAACTTGCACACTTGATTTAGTTGTTAAAAAATTCATATAATAATAGTAATTAATTAACATGACATCATCAATATAAATAACATATCCTAGGATTCCATAAATCCTATCATAATCATAATAAACAATTCCATATAATACTTATGTGGTTAGAAACATAGATCCATATCACTAATTATGGATATGGTTATTGATATAAACAATGTGAAGTAACATCTCATCATCAAAGTAATAATCAAGGAATAAATAACATTAGAATGTGATAAATTAGTTCCATCTCAATGTGATATATTTGAATAATATCATAAAAACAATTTCCATAAATAAATAAAATAAATGTGATAAAAATAATCCATCATATGAAGTATATAACTCAAAGTAACCATAAAGACCAATTTATAAAATATGTCTGAACCATGAATTACACCTAAATTATCTCTTAGTTATCATCATGTCCCTAATATTTTTTATTAAATCAACATAAAAATATAGAAGTACTATAATTCATTTTCAAATATGAGTTGAGTGAATGCAAGGCATAAACATATATAAATTTTTAGGCTAGAATGAACACATAAAGTGATTTTTTTTTTTAAATTTTTTTTTATTTAATTCTATTATAATTTATTATATTATTTATCTTATAGTTTAAAAAAATACATCAATTCAATGGGTATCTATTCATTTTAATAATTTTATTTCATTTCCTATATATTCACAAATATACTTGTGTATTTAAAGACTTCACAAATCTAAATTAGGACTACATTATTATGTACAAGAAAATATAGTTTATGGGAAAGTATGTAATTTATGAAAATAAGGCATGAAACACCTAATATAATAATCATGTGGGCCAACCCTTTATCATGGATCTTATCAACTTCTATTTATTAACAAATTTATATTGTAAGGTTGTGTAAAAAATCTCATAAACTAAATAATACAATAACGGGAGCAAAGAAAAAGAAGAAGAAAAGAAATTAGAAACAAAAATATTGGGAAAAACATGTCACTAATTGTTTAAAATGAAAATTATAATTTAAAAACATGAAACTATCCTAGAATAATTCAATTATATAAATAATAACAACCAATGTACTAAAATTATATTTCTTTATAATGTCACAATTTGATGTGTGTCTACTTATATATCAAAGTAAATAAAACAGGAAGAATCAAATATATATATTTCAATATCAAAGCTCCTATAGTATATTAAATATTCTTTTATACCTAAAATATTGCACATATATATGAATTCATTCAAAAATAATAAATAACCTAAAAATCAATATGAGTATCACTAAAACATACACACCTAGTTTTGTTCATGTCTTGGCAGTGATAGTACTATGAGTCCCTACCATATATGAATATTTGAGTGTTAATATGTGTCATATGAGAAAAAAATATTAACATATAAGTGTTTAAATAATAACCCACTAAAAATACATAAAACTAAACATTTGACCATATGTAATTTTGTTTAAAGGATGACGCATGTGCCCTTATATGAGTTCCATGCATCTCTAAATATATACCATGTAAATAATTCCCATGTATAAATAAAATTCCCTATATCTATTATAAATCATCCTTGCATATCTAAGTACAATTTTTCGTGACTATAAATTATACCACAACATATATTATGTAATGTAAAATAGATTTATAAATAATTTTATTATTGGCCTTATAAGTATAGTTTCATTATTGTGTTTTATTACATGTATGGACCAATGATTTAGATTAGGATATTATTTGCATATTTTGCCATTTGTATTCCATGTATTTTTTTCACTTATTGTTATTCATCATTGAACAATTTTTTTATCTATCATTGTTTTACCTTTAGATATTCATGATATTCGTTAGGTCTCTATTTTTATGGTTTTTAACATATTTGCATTATCAAGATAATTTTATAGTGGTATGACCAATACCAGAACATTATAATGGTGGTATTATAAATTTTTAATCCTTTATCCATAAAAATTATGTTTTTCATGTTTCATTTTCTATAATTTTTATTTTTGGAAATTATAATATATCAGTTTGTGCATTGATAAGGTCTTAATTTAAATTTGATAATTATATATATGCATAAACACCATAATAAATTTGACACATCATAAAACCAATATATATTTATAAAATCATATTTCAATAAGAACAAGGTAAAAAATAATACTTTATCCTAGTAGGCACACAAAAAATAGTTTAAAAAATTCAAAAATAAATCATAAAATATACATAATGATTTTTAAAAATGATGTAAAATTTATATACATTACATATTTGTATATATACGATAAAACATGCATGTTCTATTAATATCAATGAGCCAAATTTAAGATATTTTTATGGGAGATTGGAAGTGTTTGTGACATTGTAATTCCAAAAATTGGGACACACTATTATGCTTTAACAAAAAATATATAATTACATATCACATCTATTTATTACCTTTTACTCTATTAAATAATAATTTTTATATAATTTTACCAAGAAAGAGATAGGTGAAAGATCATATAAAATAACCTAGTTTAAGTTTTTTAGATTTTATCATAGGGATAAGGTATATTATTATCATATATATATATATATATATATATATATATATATATATATATATATATATATATATATATATATATATATATATATATATATATATATATAATTTATTATTGACATGCATGAGTTGTGACTAACTTCATGTAATGAAGTAGGGGAATAATTGAGGTAAGAACCTTAAAAACCCATCTTTTTGTGTCTTTACAAATATTCAAGGAAACTATTAGTGATTGATAAAAAATAAATTACTTTTGTAATTTATCACCAAAAAATTATGTTCTAAGATATATTTTGTGAAACAAGTTCATACTAAAGTATTCATATAGTTTTAAATTAGTTTGATCTACGCAACCACTATGAAACTAATACTACCACTTTTATAACATAATACAATATTATCATAATTATTTGATATTGATCAATGTCTTTCAAGATAATTCCATTCTCCTTGTTTCATCTAATATGTTTTTCCTATTATTTTATCCATTTTATCTTATTTTTAATATCTTCCTCCTCCATTACATTATTGGTTATTAGAAGATAAGCTATATGCATGTAAACCCACTTGTCAATCATTAATAATTTTAGGTAATTGAGTTTATATTCCTTTAATACCTAGTAGAAATTGAGGTAATTATATACTATTTTCTATTGTATTTAGATTATAATTTTCATTATAAAATTTTATTTGATGATTAGTATTGTTTAAATGGCCTACTACCACTTTTCAATGAAACCCTTTTTTCTTAAAACTTATCCTTTTGACCATCCAAACAAAAGGTTGCATGTTATTATCCCATGTAGAGTTTTATTTTAATGTGATTAGCTCACATCTAATTTATTTCATTTCTTTATTAACCAATTCTTTGTTCTTCCATTTCGTTAGGGTTATCCTTTTTTTTACCTTGCTAGATTTTTCAAGCCTTTATTATATTAATATTTTTAGATTCTATATATTATTTTTTTTATTAACTTTGAGAATGTAAAAATGTGATTAATGTATGACATGTGTTTTTTTGATTACATGGAGGTTTTATGCCTTTTTAAATTTTATTAGGCATGATGAATGGTTGAGATGGATTTATTTTATTATCAATTATTGTATATTTATTTCATCAGATATATCTTCTAATATTAGCATATTATTTTAATCATAATAGAAATACATGTAATTATGGTGTATGTTTTGTTGATACACTTCCTTTATTTTTCTTATTGGTAGATCCTATGCAGTTCTTTGTATGATGGATCATTATGATGTGGATGTTAAAATAACTTAGAGAAATAGGTTGGGTATTGTATCCATACAACATAATCTATATCAATTTCTATGTGGGTTAACAATAACACCCATTCCAACTTTAATGAAGTTATTATTATTGGATCGATGTAATAAAATCCAAGGTAAACTATAAATACTACTTCACCCAAGTTTTGAAGTGTGAAAATAATTAGAAGAGGAATGGGAGCTATAGGATAACACATAATAAATTATGTACCAATTCATAAGGAAACTACTTGGCATACATGAATAGAACATAAAAAATGAAGACAATGAAGAGTCCCTAAGAGTTATGTAAAGAAAATACCACATAGAAGGAAATAATCACATAAAATAATGGGAACATAGAATTAATACCCAAGGAAATGGACATAGAGACCAAATAAAAAAATTCAATAATCAATAAAAACCTATAGATAATGACACATGCCATGTATGGAGCTAATGTGATGGAAATAGAAAACATGATATTCAAGGCATATCTTAGTTAACTGATGTTAGATATGTAAGCCTTGAATTTTGAATCAACTTAGGTTATAAATATGAAAGGTATACCATAGGAACCAAGTATACTTGGATATAGTTGTCTACTGCTTTTACCATATAAGATTGTTACCAAGCCACATAAATAAAAAATTAACGTTTTAAAACTAACTAGAATGGCCATTGATGGTTATTAGTTATTGATTGTAGATATTTATTAATGAAGTTGTCATTAGTAAAGATAACATATGATAAGGGTTATATCCTAAGGGTCAAGTCCTAAAAAAATATAGATCTAAAAGAATGAGTGTGACGGAGATCTTGGCACTCTTAGAAGGGTGTCAATGGACCCTATGTAAAGTTTTGAAACTTATAATATAATGTAATTGATTTTATATTTATAATAATACAAATGATGTTACTAATATAAAAAGTAATTTTAATGGTTGAGTGATGAGGAATCCATTTCATGGGATCACCCACCATGATGGACCAAATTTTATTAAAATAAGGTCAAGAAAATTGGGAAAATTTAGGAAGAGAGGAGATTAAAAGTGGAATAATGTAGTGGGGTGATGCATAATAGAATGTTGATAAAATTAACACTATGAGGAAAATAGTATAATATATGGATATTGTAAAATAATACATGAGGAAAATAGTGTAATAAAATTATTAGAGATGAGGGCTAATAGAAAACCAACCATGAGGTAACTAGTGGATAGTTTTGAAGATCTCATGATTGGTTAATCATAGACTAAGAAAACCAATAGAGTGGATGAGATAAAAAAATATCATGCCAAATATTTTTAGTAATATTTTAAATATTCCTACAGTTTCCATGTATTATTATTCTAGATAAGTGAAATTGTGGGAGAGCTAAAATATTGAATGATGGGTAATCACAAACCGTGAGGAAGTAGAGTTAAAGAAATAAAAAGAGAAATAATGGACAAATTATATATTATAGGTATCCTATAAATAATAATTTTAGAATGATAATTCAAGAGTCATTGATTATAGGTAGTCAAGTATGATAAAAACCTCTTGCCAATTAGAAGTATAAAAGCACAAAAAAGTAGAGGTGGAAGAATTGTCGATTAGAAGTAGTCAACATAGAGGTGAAACAAAAATGATCACCAAAATAATCATTGATATTAATAATTCATGACATAAAGAGCATCTAAAAATAATGGTATTTGGTATAATTTACTGAGAAAAGGGTCCCCATCAAACACATATTGGTATAATATGAATAACATAAATGATGTGGAGGAACTATTCACATTGGTGAGATGTCCTTAAAATTATCCATGTTGACATTGTGGCATGGGGTTCCACATTTATCCTAAGGACCTTTTGGGATCTTAGTTTTGATTCCCATCATGAGAGTGGGTTGAAATTACATGTTGAGACAAGTTATAATGGGTTTTTTTCTTAGCCAATAGAAGGTCCACTAGTTATTTGGGTGCACATGTAAGTGGGAGACGAATTACTTTTCTAATTGACAATAATTGTAATATTGGGACATAATTTGATTTTCACATGATAGAGGGGTCCTATATAAATTAATAGATGTGAAAAATACCATGATAATTAGTTTTGTCTCCTCCCATGTGAGGAATCACACATTGTTTTAAGAGAAAACTTTTGAATTTTATAATTATCATCTCCATAAAGAGGCTGGCATATTAATCTCCTTGGAATAATTTTTTTCTTTAACTATATTTACTCTATGATGAGGGTGTTATGATTCTAATGGTAGTTATTAGATTTCATGTTTTTTTTTTGGTTACTTATTTTTATATAAACTATTTGAGATGCTTTTGTGTGACATAGTGGCTTGTATGTAATGTATCAAAGAAAGAGTTGAATTGGAGAAAGATTTGTAAAGAGAGTTACATGTCATAGTGGCTTGTATTCACTTTGAGTTGAAATAGATTTTTAAGGAGATTTTGACTGTAAGCACTTGTATGGAAGGAATTTTTTCAAATATATTTAGTTTTTAAGTAAAATGAGTTTAAGTTGCGACCATTAGTTGTTTATGCATATATTTTATAAATTTGTTTAATCTATCCTATTTGAGACCATATAAAATTCTATTAGGGTAGGTAATAGGCACATGGAGAGTTTGATACATGTACAAGAGATTCCAAGAAGACAAGGAAGAGGAGGAGCTACAACTTAGACGTAAAATAATATATAATAGCTGTAAAGGCAAATAGAAAAGATAATGATAATTATTACCACTCAATTGAGAAGATTAATAGAAGATGATACTAAAGATGTTTTCAATGAAGAAGAATTGTACTAAGAGCTAATATCCATGGAAGAAATAATGATTAGAGCCTTATAGGTAATAAATGGTGGAGTTAGAATTTATCTTTTAAACTATGGTGGGTATCTTAAAACTAGTAGATATTATAGAGTAGTAGAATAGCATGGATAAATTCTTTGAGTAGAAGACCATACCAAAAGAGAAGAAGGTGAAATTGACATGCACCAAGTTGAAGGATCATGCCATGATTTGTAGGGATCACCAATAGAAAGAGAGGCAAATAAAGAAGAAGCATAGTATAATCACATGGATCATGATCAATAATAGGGTGATGGAGAAGTTATTTCTTATATATTACACATAAATCCTCTATATATGTTTCCAAAACTTGAGGAAGAAAGAGCATAGTGTACAATATTATGTTGATAAACACTAAAATCGATCCATAAGAGTGGAGCATGATGAGACTCCTAAAGCAATGAATGTGAGGTATGTGAATGGGTTAAAAGTTTCCATTAAATATGAATTACGCATGCATAGGATATTTTCCATGGAAGAGGCTTATTAGTTATCCTTGAAAGCTGAAGAAGAACAAAACAAATAAGCCTTTAGAAGAACAAATAGTATGAGGAGAGTACCATCCCATTTCATAATGGGAATAGGCTATTTCAATACCACTAGATGTGGATTAAATCCTACAAGAGGAGAATCATCATGTGGTGTATAAATGAGAGAAGATAGTAGACAAGGATTCTAGTATCAATAAAGAGGAACACAATTTCAAATATAAAGAGGTTATTATGGTGCTAGAGGTTCATTTCCAAACCATCTTGATGTAAATTTCTTATAGATGTGAAAAATAAGGACATATATCCCTCGAGTATCATCCATATAATGAGCAAGAAAGGAGATAATAAAATCATCCAAGAGTGAGTTTGGTTGAAATGGATACAATAGATGAAGTTATTGAAGTTGCATCAACAGATATTGGAGAGAACCTTATAATGATGAGGATCATGATTACTCCAAAGAAAGAACTAGAGAAAAACAAAGAAGGATGCGATACATGGATGTGAATGAACAATTTTTTAACAATGTGTAATTCAATGGGAAAGGTATGCAAAGTAATCATTTATGGGGGTGGCTGTGAGAATATGGTTTGTAAAAAAATGGTGTAAAACCTAGGATTCCATTATAAAAAGCATCCTAATCCCTACAAAATTTCATGGTTTAAAAAGGGGAATGAATTCATTGTACATAAGAGGTGCTTGGTTAATTGTTTTATAGGAAAAAATTATAAAGATGAATTATGGTGTGATTTGTTTCTATTGATGCATGCCATGTATTTTTGGGAAGCCCTTGCTAATTTTATAGGAAATTAACTCATGATTGAGAAAAGACCAACTACATATTCCTGAAAGATGGTATGAAAAGAGTATTACTCCCTCTAAAGGTGGAAGGACAAGTAGATATCATGTTATCCACAAAGTATTTTGTCGATAACATGGAGGCTGGTTGTTGTTATACCTTAAAAGAAATAAATAAAGGAGAATAAGTGTTGTATATTCTAAAAGAAGTACTAAATGTATTGTAATAATATGTAGATGTAATACCTAAAGATCTATCAGAAGGTTTATCACCAAAAGGGGAAATTCATCATCACATTGAATTGATTCTAGGATCATAATTACCCAATACATTAGCATATAAGATAATCCCAATAGACCATGTAGATTTGAATAATAAAGTTATTTAGTTGGTCAGAAAGGGGTAGTAGGGGATATTATGAGTACTTGTGCAACTACAAAACTGTTGACTCTAAATAAAGATGGAATATGAAGAATGTGTGTGGATATTAAATAAATAAACAATATTAGCATCAAGTATAGATTTACTATACCCAATTTGGATGATATGATAGATGTTATTAAGGGAGAGAAGTGTTTCAAAAAGATTGATCTAATGAGTATCTAATACTATATCTATATTTGGGAAGGAGATGAATAGAAGACATCATTCAAAACTAGAGATTACCTAAAAGATTGGTTTGTGATGCCATCTATATGTAATAAAAAATGTATCATGTCTATAAATCAATGTTGGATCAGATAAGATAGAGTATACCTACACTTCTGATTGGGAGTACATTTATTAACATAGAGAATGACCAATATAGGGATCTGCTAAACCTGATTAGGGGATCACTCATCACAATAGATCATGCTAGGAAGGGTTCTAAAGCATATAGTCTAACACAATCTCATAATAACCCTAAAAGAGTCTTAGGTTTAATGTTCACTCTATTTTAATAAACAAGAAAGTAAATTTAATCTAGTGCACACCAAAGCTTGTATCACAATAAAGGGGTTAGAAGCATTCAAAATATGTATAAGAGAATCTCAATTAAAATTAGTATGAGTAAGACCCTAATACATGGAATATGAAGAGTAATATTATTCAATCCAATACTAATGCTACTTCTATCTACTAAAAAGAGGATAACAAAGTTAGGATATACTTAACTGAATGTGAACCCATTGAGACTTAATCTCTCCATTGGCCAAAGGGGATTTGAAAGTGGTTGTTGTGGTTTAAAATGATAACTAAGAAAGTTCAAAGCATCCAATACTTATCCACAAGACTAGATTATCCAATTAGAAACCCTATGCTAAGACTCCTTAAGTGGAATGGTGGATGAAAAGATTATAAAGAAACACAAGAGACTAATAAATTATTATTTCATATTGAAATAATGATGAAATGATATTGTATTTATAGGTGGATATCACCCTAAATCCTTCTGAATATGTTAGTTGTGTAGGGTTGACCCAATCGACACTGTATGTTTTTGAGAGATAAATCACTACATCCTAAGCTAGGTTAGTTGAAGGGATGATAAAACTCCAAGTGAAAAATACCCAAAAATAGTATAAGGTAAATCTAGTTGACCCTGTATAGTAATCATAGGCTAAAAATTGTACAAGCTCAACCTAGTCAACCTAGTAAAGTCAATTGTCTAAAGGGGATCAATGTGAGGAAAAGACGGATAGAAGGAGGAAAACTATTGGAAGAGTGTGAAAGGGAGGAGTAATAACTTAGGAAATGGTTTTAATAAATGGTTAGATTGGTAGTAATGTGTAAATAAGGCACACAAATCTTGTGAAGCACCCAATGTCTACCCACCCCTTTCTTAGTGCACCCCTTAAGGCATACACTCTGAGAGATTGAGTCTTGATAGGTTAATACAATATGTAAAGTGATAATAATTGATAAAACTTGAAAATATTATGTGTATAAATGTGCCTTTCTTAAATCTCATCATGTGTCACTAAGAAGTAAAAGGAGATGATCTGTTGAGAAGGAACATAGTAACACACAATGCTGATGCTAAGAAAAGTGCAATATTTAAAGCAAAAATAACTGAAAGTAAATGAATAAAAAGAAAAATAACTAAAAATTAAATGTGATGCATACCTTAACTTACCTTTATCACTAGATGGTTATTTATTGTGTTATTATTTTTGATTATGTAGGGCACATAGACTGCGTTTGACAAACCTAGATATACAAAACTAAAGAACAAAAATAAATAAACACAAAAAAAGACAAGATAGTTGGTGCTATGAGGATGGGACGTACATGTGAAATTTAGAAAACTAGGGTGACATGTGATATGTGAGTCTAAATTACCAAGTCAAAAAGAAGAGTAAATCAATTAATCAAAAATCCAAGGCTACTAAAGACCAAAAAACTTAAATAATCTATCCTTAAGTAAGAAAGACAAACTAACCAAGTCAAACCAAGGATATATGTCAAATAAGATGGTGATAAAACATATTAAATGGTAAAATAAAGAAATAAAATTGTAAAACAACATTGATTAGTGAGTAGTAACAATACTTATGTCACTCAAGAATTGAAAAAGGTTCATGAAAATGGAAAGTAACATTGTCGAGTGAGAAGTAACAATCCAACCTCACTAGATAATGGAAAAAATGTATGAACTTAAGTGTCCATGATAGCAGGATAGTAAAAAAAATGATAAATGGTAAAATGAAATTAAGAGAAGTCTATAAATGTAAAATCATAGTGAAAAAGAAATAAGTAATCCATAGTTACTCAAACATGTTATTTCGCTCTAATGATAGATAAAAATGAAAGAAAGTAGTGTTAGAATTTTTTTAAGAGGTGAAGAAGAAGGAATTAAAGATAAGGAAAAATATATTTGGAATCATTTTTTGTCTCTCAAGGATGAAATTAAATGGGTGGATGGGATAATGAATGATAAAACAGAGTAGAGTAACTTTTTATCGAAGTCAAGACACTCAACTTAGGTTTATTAAAATGAGAGGACTATTGAACTTAAGGACTTTGAAGAATATCTCTTAGCTACACAAATATTAGGTCAAAAAATGAAGTATATATGCATGAAAATTAAAATAGACCTACCTTCCCACAATATGTTCCCCATTCCTTAGGGCCCCTTATAGAGCCATCAATCTACTATTAAGATTATGTTATTGCATGAGAAAGTAGGTAGAACTATAGTGTTTATTTAAGTCCCTTATTCCAATCTACTAGCCCACCACACCCTAAAGGGCCTCATCTCTATGTGAGGCTAACTATGGAGTTTTAGATTCAATTGGAGATAGGAGACATGCTTATAATCCCATATTTTGGTGTGATGTTATCTTTTGAGATTTATATGTTGCCTTTTATTTCAAATGATTTCACTTTTAACTTTTTTTATGGAGTTTTCTATTCCTACTCTATACATATTTGGAAAACTAAACATGGGTACTAAAGATGACTTTCATTTGAATACTGGGGACTTGGTTACTAAAAGAGAGAAACTTCAAAGTGTATAGGGTCTAAGAGTATCATAAATCTAGGTGAAATAAAAGTGTTATCTTGACTTTGACCTTGTTTGACTGAATGTGGAGTAAAAATAAGGATAAATCAAGAGGAGTAACACATAGAACAATTTAAATAACTTTAAATCACAAAAAATGTGACAAAGGCAAACAAAGGGATATAATGACAGTAAAGGTTGATTGCTTATCATATGAATGAGGGAAATGGAGGAAAACATGTGAAAATAGATTATTTGCATAACTTCCATCTAAAATAAGAATAAAAAGCTAATCATTGATAAAAGGGATGTAAAAACATGAAAATATAGTAATTTCATGAGGAGGTTTGGGTCCTATCCACAATCTTACACTGCAATTTCATAAAAGAGAAACTCATGAGGGTACCCACAAATAGGTGAAAGATAAAGTGAGGTAAGTAAAAAGATGGTAGTTTTGTATGGAATGTTGGGTCCTATCTATGTTCTTACGAGGCAACTCACAAAACAAGAAACCAAGGGGTGTGAAAAAGAAAACTAAAAAACATTAGGGAAAAAATAAGTAAATGATGCTAATTTTGTGAGGAATGTCAGGTCTTATCCATATTCTTACAAATTAACTCAAAAAAGAACAACGTAATGGGTATCAAAAAAATAAAATTTAAGAAGATAAATAAGACTATGGTACATTAGGAAACCTAAAGACTGAAAAAGAGGACTAAAGGTTTTTGAAAGGAAGGAACATGTTGCAGAGGGAAAGACATATGTATTTAAAATGAAAAAAGTGTTAGATAGATCTAGATAGAAGTCATGAAAATAAGGAAAAGAATCTAAGTTAACCTAAATATCAAGGATGAGGATGTGAGAGATAAGCTTGTATGTCTCATAAGTTTTATTGCAATTGAATTAACCTGGTAGAATGTAATGGAAAATAAGAGTGGGCATCACAAGATGCCCTAAAGGGTAAGCAGATGTAGGTATGGGCATTGTAAGATTCCCCAAAGTCTAAAATTATATATGGGTGGGCATTGTAATTTTCCCCAAAGGCTAAATAAATGTGTTTCTGGGCATCAGAAGATGCCCCGATAGCTAAAAAGAGGAAGAAAAGATAATAAGCAAAGAGAACCCCGTATAGTTTATATATAGATTCATGTTATCTAAGAATATTATTATAGGGGACATGGTGTTTGAGATAAATGAATAAAATACTAAGAAGAATAAATAGAAAACTAAATCAGCAAATATAAAAATCATAACTAGGTATAGAGTTGATTGGGTCAATCTAGTAGAGAAAAAAGGGGATAACAACTATATTAGGTCGACTAGGTTGACCTAGTACAGTAAATAGATTGGAAAAAGAGTGAATAGGGCCTAAAAATAGCACAAGGTCGACTATGTCGATCTAGTATAATGAACAAAGGATATAAAAATGTACAAGGTCAATGTAGTACAATAGATAGGGAAAATTAGAAAGTCTATAGCAGATTATGATTTGAAAAAAGTTAAAATTTTCAATTAATTTAAAAAGTAAGAAAAGTATGACAAACATATGATAAAAATAATTATGAAAAATAATGAAAGAATAAAATAATTTGAACAAATCCTTCAAGGGTTAGGTCACATATGGTTCACCAGAATTTACTATGAAGGTGAATCCAAAGTGAATAAAATACTAAGAATAAAGTAAAAATGTGAAGACAATCCAACCAGTGGTGGAGTAGGATTCACATCAAGTTCACCATAATGTATTATGAAGGTGAAGCCAAAGTGAATATAATTATAATAATATAGTGAAAATGTGAAGATAATAAAACCAGTGGTGGGATAGGATTCACATCAGGTTCACCAAAATATATGCAATCAAAAATGCATCATGTCTATAAATCAGTCCTGGCTCAGAGAAGATAAAGCATACCTACAATTTCAATTGGGAATAAATTTTTTAAGTAAGACCATAATGAATATGGGGATTCACTAGACCTAATTAGGGGGTAAATTATCATAGTGCACCATGCTAGGGAGGGTTTCAAATCCTATAGTCTAACACATTCACAAAACCCTTAAAGAGTCATAGGTTTAATATTCACTCTATTCTAATAAACAAGTAAATCTAATATAGTGCACACTAAATCTTATGTGACAATAAAAAGGATAAAAGAAATAAAAACATGTATAATAGAATACTAATTAAGCTCAATATGATTAAGACCTTAATATATGTAATATGAAGAGTAATATTATTTGAGCCAATACTTATGCTACTTTTATCTACCAAAGAGAGGAGAAGAAAGTTAGAATATACTTACTTAAATGTGAACCAATTGAGACTAAATCTCTCCCTTGGCCAAAGGGTGTTTGCAAGAGGTTATAGTGGTTTAAAATGATAACTAAGAAAGGCCAAAACATCCAAGACTTATCCACAAGACTAGATTTTCCAAGTAGAAACCCTACGCTAAGACTCTTCAAGTAGGATGGTGGAAGAGAAGATTGTAAATAAGTGTGAGTGAATAATAAATTATTATTGCATATTTAAATAATTAAGGAACTATCTTTTATATATAGGTAGATCTCACCTTAAATCCTTCCAAATATGTCAGATGTATGGGTCGACCTAGTCAACCTTGTATGTTTTTTGGAGATAAATCTGTAGGTCCCGAGCTAGGTTGGCCAAAGGGCTGACAAAAATCGAAGTGAAAATACCCAAAAATAGTTTAGGGTCATTCAAATTGACCCTATCCAATAATCAAAGGCTAAAAATTATACAGGTTTGAGCAAGTTGACCTTGTATAATCAACTAGCTAAAGGGGATAAAGGTGAGGAAAAGAGGGATATAAGGAGGAAAAACACTAGAGGAATGTACAAGGGAGGATTAATAGCTTAGGTAATGGTTATAATATATATTTGGATTGGTAATAATGTGATAATAAGGGACAAAAATCATGTAAATCACCAAAGGTCTGTTGACCCCTTTCTTGGTGCACCCCTTAAGGCATACACTCAGAGAGATTGAGTCTCAAGTTCTTGCAAGATGTAAAGTGTTAGTAATTGATAAAATTTGAATATATTATGTGTCTATGCTACTCGTATTAACTAATTTACATAGAACATTCATAAATATGATGAACCCAGTGCTACATGATTACATTGGTATGTTTGTGGTGTTTTAATTTGATGATATTTTGATATTTAGTAAGACTAGAGAAGAGAATTTAAAATATTTGAGAATGGTGTTGGAAGTGTTATATAAGGAAAAAATATATTAAAATTTGAATAAATGTAGGTTTATGAAATGTTGTCTGGTATTCTTGGGATTTGTAGTTTCAATGATGGTGTCAGAATGGAAGAAGAAAAGGGGAAGGCAATTATTTAGTGGTTTATTACAAAGAGCATCATAGAGGTAAGAAGATTTCATGGATTGGTAATGTTATATATAAATTTCATTAAGAATTTAAGTAGTATTGTTTCACCCATAACATATTGTATGAAAGAAAAAAAATTTATGTGTATAAGTGAAGCAACAAAAATAGTTTAGTTTTTAAAAAATAAGATTAATAAGTGCCTATTTTAGCATTACCTAATTTTAAAAAAGTGTTTGAAGTGGATTATGAATCTTCACATGTGTGCATTAATGTTGTGTTAAGCTAATAAGGTAAGCCAATAGAATATTTTAGTGAGAAGTTGAATTAGGTAAGAAAGAAGTACTCTACATATGATGTTGAGTTTTATTCCATTGTACAAACATGAAGACATTAGAGGCATTCCCTAGTGCATAAGGATTTTATCCTACATACTAATCATGATGCTTTGATATATATGAATATTAAAAAGAAGTTGAATAGTAGGCATGTAAAGTGGGTGCCTTTCTTATAGGGATATAGTTTAGTGCTGAAGCACAAATCAAGAAAACAATCATGTAGCTAATGCCTCGATTAGGAGAGTTAGTTTGATAACTACTATGGTGAGTGAAGCAGTTAGATTTGAGTTTATTAAGAAATTATTTGATAATGATATAAATTTTGGTAAGATAGTTCTGCAATATGGCAATCTATTAAAAAGAGATGGAAGTATAATTCAATATGAGTATCTTATTTTAGATGATTATCTCTTCAAGGGAAGGAAGTTATGTACTCTAGTTGCGTCTTTGAGAGATAACACTACAATAAACTTGCATAGTTATGGTTTGGGTGGACATTTTGGTTAAGCTTAAGACAACAACTTTTTTAAAGGATAATTATTTTTGGGAAAAATTTAAAAGGGATGTGACATGATATGTTTCAAGATGTATGATATGTGAAGTGGCTAAAGTACATGCACATACCACATGATTGTACATGTCATTACCATTTTAAAGAGAACCATGGACACATATAAGCATGAATTGTGTGTTGTCATTAATAAAAAAATAAAGAGGTAATTATTCAATATTTTTTGTTGTAGATATATTTTCTAAGATTATTCATTTTATTTCATGTAATAAAAGCAATGATGTCACTAGAGTTGTAGAATTATTCTTTAGAGATGTTATGAAATTGTATGGTATTCTAAGAACAATTATATGAGATAAGGATACAAAGTTTCAAAGTAATTTTTTGAGATATTTGAGGAATAAGATGGGTACAAAACTATAATTTAGTAGTGCATATCACCCATAATCAAATGGGTAAACATAGGTTGTAAACATGATCTTGGGGAACTCATTGAGATTCATAGTTGGAGAGAAGCCCAAGCAATGGGAATTTTATTTACCACAAGCTAAGCTTCAATATAATACTTTGATGAATAGGTCAATAATAAAATCATGTCCACTCTTTTTGGTCACCGGCTAGACCCTATGGATGACATCTATAACTTGTGGATGCTTTCAAGTCTTTTTTATCATTATCCAATCATGTGGATGGCATTAAGACCCTATAGATGATGTTCAAACCCTATGGACACTATTTAGCCTATCCATTCACCATCCATTTCCTGTGGATGAAATCCAAATTGTATGGATCTATTTAATATGTTCGATCATTGTTTATACCCTATGTGCACCGTTAGGTCTAAGTAGTCATCATTTATCCCTAATGGATGTCATCTAAAACTTGTGGATTCCTTCTTATTATGTTTTCTATCTAGGCCCTTTAAATGGTGTCTATATATTTTAGCCACCATCCTATTTTGTTGGTCATTATCCAGGGTCTATTGTCTCTACCTAGAGTGTGTGACTACCGTTAAATCCATTTAGTCATTTGGGGTTGGGTTGAATTTATGATCATGATAATTTATGCAATATATTAGATATGTTGGTGAAATAATGTATAATGTATTTTCGTGCCATGGTAATTTATATTAAATATTATGGAATTAGTTGTTAGTGATAGGTGAGTTGACCTCTAAATCATATTTACAACCATAAATGTTTGGGGACCTAGTGATCCTTCCTAGAATAAAAAAATAACCAAATATAGATTTTAAAATATGAAATATTTGTGCATTAACAAAGATTAACCTCTAAAAAAACCCTAGCTTGTAGTAAGACAAGATGGTTTACTAACTTATAATTTGGTGTGTTGTTTTTTTACGCCTACTTAATTACCACTTGGAGAGGCATAAAATTTGACCTATATTAATTTATCTTTCTCTCCTTTCTAAAAGGCTATTGGGATTTTTAGAACTCATTTTAACCCTATCTAATATAAAAATTCAATAATTGGTAGGGTTTATTAAGATGCCCTTATTTTAAAGGTTTGTACCAAAAGGTGATATTTTGGGGTAGACATATTTCCACCCCTAAATCAATGATAACATCATGGAAAATTTTATTTCTATCATAAATTTTTATTGGATATTCTAGATGGTCCCAGTATACCTTATGGTAGATAGATGCTCTAAAATAATCCATAAATTAGATGTGATATTGTATGAGATATTCACCAAAGGGTTTTGTCCCTTTGTCACCACTATAGCTATTAGGGTCTCAATAAAGTGCTACCAGCATTATCATCCATTGATGAATGTGTAATATAATTTATCAAATATTTGATGTCAATTTATATAACCCATCATATAATTAGGTTGGTACAATGATAAGATGTGACTTCCTATGTTAGCAAAATCTTAAAGACCAAGGTAAAGTTGATGAACACCCCATGAAATGAAAAAATATAAATGGAAAAAAATGCTTCATTTCTAATTCTCAGGACCCCAAAAATGACTAATATAAGAGCATACTTTGAAATCATTTTTTGGGTGGACAATTAAAAAATAAAACCTATGTGTTTTTGGTCACCTAGGCTCCATAAAAGGGGAAAGTTGAGATTATATGTAAACTTTTATTTACATAAACAAGAATGGAAATAGAAAATCACTTAAACTAAAATTGAAATACATGCACTCTTAGGAGCCAAGTCAAAAGTTTACCTTGAAAAATTATGTAAAATACTTAAAACGGTATCAAAACCTATAATACTCAAGATTATACATTCAACTAATGATTTTGTTTTTCAAGAGGAAGTTGACTTATGTTATTTTATGTCTTGGGAAACATTTACACTAGGTGATCCAACCATGTAGTATAGTGATCCCTCCTATTTCAAGGCAAACCCACCATTCTATAGAGAGTCAAATATATAACTTTGGCATGTTCACTGAATGTTAGGATGAACTCATCGATTACTAGATGAAATCATCATTTGCAAAAATTCACAAACAAAATACATATTTCCCTAAATAGACTTCACCATTTACTTTTTGACCTCATTGATGCTAGGTCAAACATGTTTTTTTATCAATTTTAGTTTGTTGATTGTAAGAAAATATAGTAAAAACATATAATTGTCTTTGTCATTTGACTAGGTAAGTCCAATAATTTATTTTTAGTACCATTGTTTAGTAGGGAGATTCTATTGATTTTACAAAACACATAAAATTGATAGTAAGTGAAGTAAAATGATCATATTGATTTTGAAGGCAATGCCACCATTTATGTGTAAAATATTATCATTCCATAGGGTGACCTTGATGATAACCAATAATATATAATAAGAAAAAATGAGAGAAAAAATGGAAAATAAATGCCAACTAGTAATCAAATTTGATAATTACAAGACTATGAAGGTTTCTGAGGTATTTTTTGGGTGTGTTGTCCTACCGAGAATGTTAAATGTGAAATAGGATTAAAATATAGGTTATTCTAGTTTTAGTCAATAAAATTGAGAATAAAAATATTAATCCTACTCCCTTGGTTGGGCAAGGTCAATGGAATACAGTGAAAACAAAACAACATAAATTATGACAAGCTATACCTTTTTCATTAACTTCCCTTCAAGGTCAGTCCACAAGTATGATTATACCAAGATATGTATATCAAGTTATTCATAAATGTGTTGGGGAAAATGATTCCAAAATCTCCTCATGTAACATGATGATTGGTTTTTTAATTAAAATAGAATAAATGATTGAAGCTTTAAAAGAAATTCTACATTATATCTTGTCACTAAAAATATGGTTATTTTTCTATGGTGAACCTTTTATTTATAGGCTTGGAAAATTGATAAGGAAAATCCATCTCCAGATGAGAATGCATGGCCCAAGATAAGTAAAATTTGGAATTATTATTGGATTTAATAGTCATGGCTTTCCAAATTTAGATATTTGTTTCATTTAAGTTGATATTTTAGAATCATGACTTTAATGACTAATGATATCATGTTGATCTCACTTTTAGGTTTTTTTTTAATAATGTATTTATAAAATTATATATCCATCCAATTGTAATGGATTTTTCACTTAACCTATTAATTGGATTTTCCTAGTTAAGTAACCCTGATTAGCCTTTTTATCATTCTTAGAATTTAATAAATTATTATGCAAAAATGGTCAAAATTTTATTAGAGAAGATTCATAATAAGGTGAAAAAATTATTTATAGTGGATTTACCCAATTAGGTATTTATTAATGTTATTTAAAATATGCACATCAGGGACATGGAATAATTTGGGTGTTTCAATGATTTCTGGTATAGTTTGTGTATTATTATAGGAAGTCATTATGACTTACTATTTCGACATGACAATGGTGATAACTAGATGTATACGTATATGAATATAAATTTATAATCTAATCAATATTTAATGTAAACCTATGAAATTTATTTGAATTCAAACATTCTAATATAGAATTGGAATGATGAAATAAACCTGGTTGCTTATAAATGAAAACTCTTACTATAAATAAACATTATTACTATCAAATAAACTATTGATAACCAAAAAAAAAAATCTTATCAATGGAAAACACACTTTAATTTTATCATAGAATTGAATTTACTTGAAATGCGAATGCTTTAAAAGGAAAATCTATAAAAAAAATAATAAACATTAACTTGAAATAAACACACAATAAACCTACAAGTTAATAGAACCATAGATGATATAAATACTTTAGAAAGGATTAAACGATGAATTAAAAAATATCGATAAAAACCACACAAAATGTCCTATCTCATTTGGTGAGAGGCTAATTTATCTCCCTTGGTACATGATCTAGAAAATTCAAGTTAATGTGTCTGGGTGAGTGGGATGCGTATGATTCTATGTGTGAGAAAGTAAATTCAAGTTAGCTAAATTGATATTATAGAAAGGTTACCATCTAGAAAATTGATCTCATAATAAATTACTATGCTTACAATCTCAAATTCTCTTTTACTAATTGAACCCATATAACAATAGGAAGGCATTTTTTTAATATGACAATGTTCCTACAAATACTACCTAAAATAAATAGATATACTAAAAGGATCATTGAACTATAATCCAACTTATTTTTAAAATGTGAAAAAGTGTTACAACCATTCCCCATGTTTCAAGGTGAAACATTGGGAAATGAGATATAACAATATGCGTATTTGTCATTTGGTTCAAAAAATTATATTACAAGTTATTCTTATTATGATAACCCAAAATACCATAATACATATAGTAGTGTTTTTATAAAACATTACTATACATATAAAATATATAAATACAATGATATAAATAGTAAATGTTTGTATGAATATGAGAATGACCCATGAACATATTGGATAGTTGTATATGACATTGCATGATAATCCTAAATGCCTTTGATGAAGTTTTCATGTGAGTGAAATAAATCTAATGTTTTACTAATGTATGATGGATCTCATTTGTAACATTTTGGAACTTGCCTATAACATTTGAGAAATGAGCATTGTAATCTAGAAATAACTATTATAATTATGAGATTGAATAATAAATTATGGATCTTGACTATTGGACTCCAAAACATAGTTAATAGACTCTATACCTTCCCCAAATATCTCCATCGTATGCCCAACTTGTAGTCAAGGGTCAAGTTACTTTCCAAAACACCATAGCATTAGATTATAGTCTATCCATATCACTTATACATGTAAAACCGAGGGATAAACATAAAATGAGTTAGGACTTAGTGGTATAATAAAGTATAAGTAACTCACACATACATGTTAATATTTAACTATGTATCTTTTACTTTAGACTAGAACTAATTGTTAAAATTCATATAATATTCTTTCTAGGAAGTTAGATTAGCTGGTAACAATAAGTCTAGTATATGGATATAATGATCCATATAATGGAATGATAAAATCATGGATGGGAGAAATTATATTATTTATACACCCATTCAAATTCATATACACATATGATTCATTTATTGGGGTAGCAAGTCAAGAGGTGCGCTATTTAGTAATAAACTTTTAGTCCTTAATGAGATATATGACTAGACGATAAAGTATGATTTTGTTTCTCCTTCATAACAAGTAGAAAATAGTATTTTTGTGAGTAATAGAAGGAGTCTTTCATGCAATTTTATGGGTTCATGGTTTGTACCTAACCATCACCATTCTCTTGCAATGTTTACCTAATGTTTGTTCTATTTTACCACTTAGGGGAAAGAAGATTCTATTGAAGGATGTGTATGATTTCCTAAAACTTTTCACCATGTGGAAATATGGATCATAGATAAAATAAATTCCATATTTTACACTCCCATCAAGATGTGTTTGAAAAAAGAGTTCATTTATTGGGATAGAAAGTCAAGATATACACTACCCAGTAACCAAATTTTGGTAGCTAAAGAGATATTTAGATGTGAAAGAAAACATGAAGATGTGTCTTCTTTGTCATGAGTTAAAAATAGTACCCCATGTTGTGATTAAAATACTCACACAGTAAGCTAAATTAGCTAACTATTACTCTCTACCCCTCATAGATCTGTTGTAACCTTTGTTTCAAGTTTTTCCATTTTCCCATTTAGGGATGATAAGATTCATTAATGGGAGGTATATACTTTCATAAATTTTTTAACTTGGGGAAATGATGAATTATATATGGAGGTGATTATTTTTTTTATACTCCCATATAGATGTGTCCTTATAGATAATTTATTGACCAGGCTAGTGAGTTAAGAGATACAACACCCATTTACTAACTTTTAGTTTATAGAGTGATATTTAGCTCCACGAGAAAAATTGAGACCATGTATTCCTTACTCTAAATGGTAGATAATCCTCCAAGGTGTTTTCATATAATTAACCCATAAAAATTTAGGATATAATAATCCATCTCTAACCCTCATGTATATCATGTAATTCTTACGTTAAATTCATTCAATTTTCCCATCAGGAATGAGAAGTTTCCCTTGAGTTATGCATTTGTCCATATGGAAATTTAAAACCATGGGCCTAATAAATAATATATGAAGGTCGTTATATCATTTTAATTTCCATTTATATTCATCCATATATATTTTTCATCAATTGAGATAAAAATTCAAGAGGTATGCTACAAACTAACCAACACTTGGTCCCTATCATAAAATTGGTTGTGAAATAAATTATGAATTTGTGTCTCCCTCATTAATAATGGCATAAAATACTTTGATTCATTATTTTATGTATCAACCATGTAATTTTATGATATTATAGTCTTTTTATACCCCTTATAGATCTCCTAAAACACCGATGCACCAAAACATTATTTATAAAGAATTCAAAACTAGTCCTTCAATGCTTATGGGGCTTGCGAGGCCTACCAACTACTCAAAAACACAAATTTAAGCATATTAATGATTATAATATTAATTTATGTTTAATCCAACCCATATAAGATAAAATAACCTAATCAAAACTTTTGTATATTTATATTTGAGTGAAAATACAAATTCCTCTTTGAAACCAAGGGTTTTGGCTTATGTTAAGACACTATCTAAATTTAACTGATGTTTATTTTTATATAATTTTCCAAATTACATAAAAAATATTAAATATAAATATAGAAAACTAATATACTTAATACCAAACTTTAAATACTTACACACGAGCCATTTTTAAGATACACAAGTTTTACTACTATCCCATGAGGGTTTACACCTTTTAAAAAGACTATAGGCTTGTGTTTTGAGGGTTTTCCTAGACTAAAAAACACAAAATAACCTAAAATTTTAGAAACATATGTATTAAGTACCCAATTCCATTATCCTAAAGTTTAATATTTCTCTCATTTTTAAATTTTGAGATATGACCATTTGTGTGACTCAAACCATAGTCTATGAATAATAGGGCAACAAGCACTATAAATTATATAATTTGAGTTTAAATAAATTCAAGACTTTATTACAATTTTAAATGGTCTGTAAAGTCTTTATATATAACTCCAAATTTTCTTAAATCTTAATATAATCTTAAAAATGATAAAATATCTCAAAACATAGATCTATATTACATAAAATTTTGTGTTTCTTAAACTCAGTCCTATGAATTCAAGGCTTTGGAAAAGAATATCACACATAAAAACATGAAAAGTTTTGTATAATCCCAAAAGTAACATATAAAATGTTAAAATTTCAAAAATCACTCTCTTTTATTTAAATATTTTCAAATTACACAGACAGACCTATAGATTGTCATGCACACACAGAAGCCTAATGGTCTTCCTTTACTCCTACCAAGTCTCCTCCACCACTCCTCTAACTCTCATTAACCCACTCAATCTAATATAATGATTTTATAACCTAATTTGAGTATTATATATCCCTATTCCACCTTCCCATCAATTCATATCTTCATGTAGGATGGTTTTATCTTCATTTAACAATTTTCTATTCTTGATTTTCAACATTGTTTCCTCCACAAAAATTGCTCAAAGCCTATCTCCACTTACTTATATATGCTCCACGTATAGAAAAGGTTTTATCCACAATTTACATGTTAATTTAGAATCATTTACATTACAATTACATTTACATTTATCTTATGTATACTTCTAATGACCTTTTAAGGGACTTAAACCCTTCACATGACTCCTTTTATGGACAACATATGAATTTTCTTCCATAAAGTCCATACATGTTTACATACCTTTATAAAATCATAAAACACTTTTATAATGAATATAAGTCCTCATATATATTTGGAGTGCATTTTTCCTTCAAAATAAAGGCTTATTGACTTACATTAACATTCATTTACAAAATGTACAATGATCAGTTAATGATCTCGCATAAAAAACCCACCCAAAGTTTTTTTTTTACCACTCAGGAATGATAAGATTATATTTAGGGTTGTGTCTAGTCATCGATAAGTTTGTAACCTAGGGCCTAAGATATTTTATATAGAGGAATTTATATATATAATAATTTTTATGTGTTTCTGTAGACAGTTTGTTCACTGGGATAGTGAGTCAAGAGATAAGATATATGTAGACTAAATTTGGGTCCTTAAAGGAAGATTTCTCTATGAGATAAAACATGAAACCATAAAACCCTCATCATGAGTGGAAAATAATATCTATTTAGGTGCTAAAGTTACTTCTTCATGTAAATTTAGAAGTTAACTATCCATCTCTATCCCTTATATCTCTCCTACAACATCCACCCAAAGCTTGTTTTATTTTCCTATATAGGGACAAGAAGACTCTCTTGAGAGATGCATTTGGGCATGTGAACATTTTCACCCTTATTGGACATGTGTGTGTGTGTGTGTGTGTGTGTGTGTGTGTGTGTGTGTGTGTGTGTGTGTGTGTGTGTGTGTGTGTGTGTGTGTGTGTGTGTGTGTGTGTGTGTGTGTGTGTGCGTGTGTGTGCGTGCGTGTGTGCGTGCGTGTGTGTGTGTGTGTGTGTGTGCGCGTGTGGGTGTGTGTGCGTGTGTGCGTGTGTGTGTGCGTGTGTGCGGGTGTGTGTGTGTGTGCGTGTGTGTGTGTGTGTGTGTGTGTGTGTGTGTGTGTGTGTGTGTGTGTGTGTGTGTGTGTGTGTGTGTGTGTGTGCGTGCATGTGTGTGTGTGCGCGCGCGCGCGCGCGCGTGCGCGTGTGTGTGTGTGTGCGCGCGCGCGTGCGTGTGTGTGTGTGCGTGTGCATGTGTGCCTGTGTGTGTGAGCATGCACGCACACGCGTGTGTGTACGTGCATGCGTGTGTGTGTCTACATAGATATTTCATTGATTTGGTTAGTAAAACAAGATATATATTACACATTTACCAACTTTTGGCCCATAATGATAAAACCAAATGTTATTTTAGTAATAACAATCAATAATTTGATCAGAATTAAAATCCTAATTTCTATTTTAGGCACAAATTCTACTAAAGAATTTACTTTAAGAAATAAAATAACATTTAATAGAAATCATTAAAATAAAATTACCTCATCAAAGTATAATAGGAAATTAAATTAATCAGGATTTTGTTATATTTTGAAACTCATCACTCTCTATTTAAAATATCACACAACTAAGATATTTGAGGATTAATCTCTTACTTATCAAGTTATTATTTTTAATTATAAATAATATAGATACAACCATTATGATTTCAATAAAAATTCATATTTCATAATATAAAATCATGCAATTGAAATTTATAATACTAAACAATTCATTCCATTGACTTCATCCAACATGGTATTTAAGAGTTATTAAAAAAACTATAACCTAGTGAACATGGAGATGGTAAAATGCTCACCTCCTAGACTTATGAAAACCTAACTAATGTAATAACTTAATTAGCAGCCAATCCTACGAGAGGATATAATACATTTATTGCATACATACATAATGATTTTATTTAGAAATGAAAGGATAAAATAATCATAGCTTCTATTTTGGCCCAATAATGATACCCATAAACAAATTAATTAATAACATTTTAGGGAATAATGGGTAATAAAATAAGAGCATGAAATATACTAGGAACTATAATTCTCATCAAGGTCCTAAGTTTCTAAAAAAATTAATCTTTTTTAGCATGTAGTCTGTGATGTCTCTTACTTAGGGGCTCCTTTTTTTACGCAAAAGCTCTGATGAACTGTAATATCCCCTTCAAACAGGGAATATAGAAACATCAAAAGCTCTGATCACAGATACAAACTTGCAGAATATCAATTCAAATAAACAAATTACCACAATATAATTTCTTATTTATTTGCTCAGACTATTACAATAGATCTTTGTCATGCACCTCAAAGAATATTACAATACTATTTTAAAACCCTGATCTTGTGCAAATCTGAAAACAAATATGAATCTGAAAGTCTCGGCCTGTTGTGTCGAACACACAGTCACCAGCGTCGGTCGATATACTACCGATGTCGATCACTACAGGTCCTTATCTGCCGACGTCGGTCTTCAGTCGACCGATGTCGGTCACTGGAAGCTCTTTGTTTGCTGATGTTGGTGTCTGAGCGGATCTGTACGGACCTATACGGACTTAGTACGGCTGCCAATTTAGCACAACCTATCTGTTTGATCCTTGATCTGGAAATCTATGGTATCTAATACAGCAGATCTCTCTCTGTATAATTTATTGAAACAAAACATAAGCTAAATCAAGAAATACCTGGAAAGCTCTGTGATAAACTTCTGTGTGAAGTTATCTCTCAAATACCTGTAATACTATGATAACTTCTGGGTGAAGCTATCTCTCAAACCTGAAACCTCTGTGATAACTTCTGGATGAAGCTATCTCTCAATTTGGCAATAGATCAGCTCATATTTCACAGCCTCTGAATCGCACACAATGAAGAGTTGACGTTCTCCACTGCAATGGAATCCTGGAACCCTTGGCTCAGTCTTCACAGAAGAATTTCTTCAATATCAAAATCAATAATCAATTCATACTTACAAACTCTCTCCCATGAGAAACTCTTATACCCTTCCAAAGGTGTGCTTGCTAAAATTAGATTTCCTCAAATTAGAACATGGGGTTCTAAAGTTAGAATTCCTCAAATTAGAACTTGGGCTTCTAAAATTAGAATTCCTCAAATTAGAACTTGGATCTTAAAATTAGACCAATTCATTAATAATTAATAATTAATTAATATCTAATTTAAAATTAGACCAAATAATTAATTAATTAATAATTAATTAATAATTAATTAATATCTAATTTAAAATTAGACCAAATAATTAATATTTGATTAAATCAATCAAATATTAATATCTCCCTCAATACATGTCAGATCCTCATACCGTCTAAAGCTGGTGAATCAGGGAGTGATTCTGCACATGACCATATCAAAACAAGGGTGCTCCGTTGTATGTCAAATATCCCTAAATAATAGGAGCTCAGGCCCAATGTGTTTGAAATAACCTGAATGAGAGCCAACTATAGGAATTCTGTAAATCAAAGCCAAGCCAATCTCCATCATGACGCTCTATCCATCCAATCAGCCTACGAAGGTCGCATAATAGGCTAATCATCAAGCCTATCAATGTCCACGAAAAAGGGGACATGACATAGTCAAACTACCTAAAAGGAAAATCATGAAGAAAGGGAAGAAAATTATATCTCAAACAAGGTTCCCATATACTTGAGGAAATCATCTATTGTTCTTGTAATTCCATCTTATTTTAAAAAATTATCATTTTTCCTAATTGACTTTAGCAAGCCTTTTTCCTGTCCATATTTATTAGGCATAAATCACATGAGGAATTTACAAATGACCTACAACTTAAATAGGTTAAAAAATATTAGATAGTATAACGTACCTAAAATTCTCTACCAAATCTAAATTATCTTCTTTAGTTATTATATCCTTATATTTTCAACAATTCTACTACAAGTTCTCCAAAAATCTAAAGTAGTTGAAATGTGGAGAAATGTCTATAAATCTATATATAAGGGAGTGGAGAATGAATATATTTTTAAACCTATATTATAATAATAATAATAATAATAATAATAATAATAATAATAATAATAATAATAATAATAATAGGTGTCCCTTCAAATCTTTAATCTCTTCATACCTATAAAATCTCATAGATAATATAATTTCATAATTATTTTATTTTTTAGCATTCCCAAAAGTTTAATTAACAAAGAAACCTCTAGTTTTATCTAATGAGGGGAAAGTATGATTATTATCATACCTTTTAAATTTAAATTTTCCAAAAATAGAAAAAATCAAGGCATAGGTATGGGTTCTCTCAAGGTTTACATGCCTAGGATTAGTACATAAAAATTTTATTTATACTATGGAAAAAATATTGAGGTTAAGGAAATAAAATATTATTTTTAAACTTGGAATGCATTATGGTCAATGTATGCACAAGAGGTTATAACACACATGGAAGGAAACAAAAAATAAAGATGAAAAACATGGAGGATGACAAATGTTAAAAATATAGATTCGAATTGAATTGGTGAAATGTCATATCATGTACCCTACTACACACTCATCACCCCCATCAAAATTTTATTGAAAAAAAATAATAATGATAATATATGTAATAAAATAACACCATGTCTCAAGGAAATTTCATGAAATTTCTATGAATCTCATCATGGATTCACACCTATGTATAAAACCAACTGCCTGTACATGAAAAAAATCACATATAATTATTTTTATACACACCATACATGTATCAGCCAATACACAATTGCATACATGTTTATTATACTGATATTAATTTATACCACACATGTATATGAAATTATAAAGTAGTCATTTAAAAATACTAATGATAAATAACAATAAATCCACATTGAAATTCTACACAACAAATTCATATAATCACATATCCTTATAAATCCATATATGATAAAATATTCCACCATCAAATCATAATCATAATCCTCGTGTCATGGTAATCCATAACATCCTATTAATTATAACACATTATAAAAGTAGTTAAATTATCATGCCCATGGTGCAATATACATCAAATAACAATCTATGATGATAACATATTCATCCAATAAATGCATAGAATGATCATAGGACTATATCAATTGAAATAAAAAAGTGGAGGTTGATGCTGAGATTACATCCCCCACCCGTTATAAACACTTCCTCCTAGAATTCACATAGATATATGTGTGCACTAGACATAAATTGGTGTTGTGTCCTCCCATGTGTTAGCTTACTTATCATAGCTATCCCATATGACCATATCCTAGTTCAGGTCTTATCCCCAAACACATATACTCTAACAACCTAAAATATTGATAGGCTCAAAAGAAACATGTCTCTCCTCCACCACCTACAACATGGACAAATCCAATACATGTGATATATTAGGAATGTAATTTCATATCAAAGATACATGGGGATCTTATTAGCCTATGATGTATAATAAGTTCCAATATATTTGAAAGGTTACCATTCATACACTTTTCTTGACATCAAAATATCCCATAAAATAGAACATGATCTTAGATGCTTCTCCATTATGGATACAAAAACTAATATGAAACTAATGGATAAATTCTAATCCAATATGTTGGCATCAATGTACCTCTTATGGTTCTCTTCTAATTTTTTAGATAGTTTCAGATGTGAATTACATCACTATAAATCCTATAATATAGGATGTCCAATGAAAAATGTAATACTTTAACAATTTCTAAATCAAATGAGTCCTAAACATCGTAACATATAAGTCATCAAATGGTGACATTTTAATGGAGATATGAAAATTTTAATAAATTAATTCTCCAAGTAGAGGTTGACCTCCTAGTATGAGTATTGGTCAATAACATATATCGACAACATATCTTCAATTACATATTTATGTCTCTCAGTCTACCCATCTATCTCAGTATGGTATTAATTTATAAAATAAATCATAGTTCACAATTCTTTTGAAAACATAATCCAAAATTTATAGGTGTATATAAGATCCTAGTCTGAGATGATTTTCTAGGGTATGTCATAAAATTTGATTGTGTTATAAAAAATTAATTCATCTACTATCGTGGTATTATAGGAGGGATTAGTGTGTAAAACATGTGAGACATTGATAAATTTTTCCATAGTAATCATGATGGCATCATGAATATATGTCGACATAGGCAAACCAAAAATAAAGTCCACAAAATTTGTGCCCCATTCTTAGTCTACAATCTCATAAGGATAAATGAGACCTTCTATATGCCGATGTTATATGTTGTAACTCTAGCATTCAGAGCATGTATAAATTAAAAAAAATATGTATATACATTAGCAAAGATCAAGATGAATTGAATAATAATCTCACATTTACTATTACATGATAAAATTTCATATCTCACCATAAAATGAAACATATATGTGTTCTTTATGGTAAAAGAGACAATACGACTCAAGGGAATATATTTAAAATATCTACCAAAAAGAAACATTAAGAGTTGATATATCATCTCAACTTCTAATAAAATGTTCCCTGAGGTAAATTCTCAAGGATTTGATCCCTCAAATCAGTGTTAACCATCAATATACCCAAATGATGCCACCACCTACTAAGGGAATTTACAACCAAATTATTTTTTCCTTTAATATGTAGTATTTTATGAGAATATTAAGACATGAAATCTATCCAACCATGTTTCTTGGATTTCATATATGGTTGGGATAAAATATGTTTGATGCTGGATTGGTCAATTTTTACGATAAAGTATTAACCCATTAAAAAATGATTGTAATGAACCATACCATGAAGCATAGATATAGACTATAAATAGTTAATGGTTTATTTAATTTACTAAAAATTATATTCCCCCACCATATCTCCATACATAACAATAAGTGCAAACAATTTATGTGATAAAATTATTCACACCCTAATGTCTTGCGTAAGTTTAGGAATTACTAAAATAGGTGCACTCATAACATAATCTTTGACAGTCATAAAATATTCCTCACACTTATTTTTCCACACAATATTTTTTTCATTTGAAGATAAGTAGTGGGATGAGCTATGTGTTATAATTCTTGTATAGAATTCCTATAATGACTTGATAATCCTATAAAAATATAGAAATATTAATAGATGTAGGTGATAGTCTATAAATTATTGCATGTTTGAGGGTTATTCTAAAATTACCTCCCCTAAAATGGCATGGCCCAAATATAATATATCCATCTAGAAAAAAAAAAAAAAAAAATACCTGCCACATATCCATATAATTCAAGATTTTATATAAATTGAAGAATTAAACTTAGGTATTCTTCATGATCTTCCATGGTACATGAGTAAACCAAAATATTATTTATAAATATAAGAGCAAATTTATCTATATAAAGTTGTAAAAAACTTTTTTCATGTGGATCTTAAATATTTCAAGGTATTAGTTAGCCAAAATGGTATTAGTGTGAAATAAAAGTGGGCATATCATGTCTTAAGAATAATTTTATGGACATTTTCCTCTTCTATCCACATTTAACAGTAGCCTAGATTGATATAAATTTTAGATAACACCATGTCTCCCTTGACTTGATCAAACAAGTCATTGATTAAAAGGTAAATGATACATGTTTCTTATATTTATTTTTATAACTATTTATAATCAATGAAAATATAGAGTAACCTATTATTTTTATTGATGCAGATCATATATTCACCCCAAGGGGAAACACCAAGGAAAACATGGACATTCTCGGACATTTCCTAAAGCTAATATTGCACTGATTTAGCTAAAGAGTAGTAATATTTTATGGAGCCTTTAAAATCAACTTATCCCTAGGCAAAACTCAAGAGTGAAGTTGATTTTACACTAAGGTGGAACTCCATGACAATTGTATGAAATAACATATGAAAACTCTCTAAAAGTAGGGCAGGAATCCAAAATAGTCACATACATATCATCCTTGGACATATCACTCTTATGAATGGTCTATTATAAAGAATATCCCTTACACATATTATGAATAATATTCATCATTGAAATCATGCATAGAAAAACAAGTCTTTGAAGCCCATAAATAACTATCACTATACAAAAATCATCATCACACTAGACTCTCTATGCATAAAAATATATGATATATATGTGTCTTTAAGTAGTCTGTTCTGAACACCACACCATATGATATGATGGGTATATTATGAAAATATAAATTGGTATATAAGATACCTATATCTAACAGAAAAAAATTGATTAACAAGATGTCAGTCATATTAGACCTAGTATCCATTTCAACCATCCAAGGGTTCAACTACCTAGTATCCAGAAATATATAGTTTAATGTAATAATATGGGTGAAATAAAATAATTTAATTTGATACATAGGTTAACAATTATTGATACCATATTTTTTTTGGATCTTACTTGTTACACCTACTACTATGTATTGATCCTCAACCTATAAGTCATATATGACCACATATATATTGTGTGCATGCCTTATGTCACCCACTAGTTACCTAGGATCTATTAATCTATTCCCCTGAGTAACTATGATTTTGTTAAGGTAGTGCCTAGCATAATGGGGTCCTCCAAAAATCAAAAATCATTCAAGTGGTCTAACATATATTCTATAACCTAGGGTGACATGACTATGGTTAGCATCCCCTTTCCCAAACTATCATTTCTAAGCATGTGTTTGACATTTCTTCTACCAAAAAAGTCCCTTAATTTAATCATGACATGGTTCTTGTCCCTACCCTTTCCCATTCAAGTTCTATTATGGATCTTATGGGAATTTTTCCACTCATGAATATACTAACCATATTGATGGCCTTGTTATGAGCCTTACAGTTGGCCATAATGTGGGAACTATTATTGGGGTTGTGGTTATTGACACCTCCATTATGAGGTGGTGGATTTCCATGTGATATAATACCATATTGTTTATGAACGTGTCTTCTAAGGATCTCATGGAAATCATAGGTCACACCTCTATTTTATTCAATAACTAATGCCCTCTCAACCATGACCTAAAGGGTGCTATGGTCAAGGAGTAGAATAACACTCTCTACATCATAATTATTGCATATAATTAAATGAAACAATAATAGCTACCCATCATGCAAAAATTTATAATATAGGGAAAGCTCAAGTAATATGGCCTAATACTCTATGAAACTACCACCATGTTTTTTAATGGTGTGGAACTCATCAATCATCTAACATTAATAATTTATAGAGAAATATCACTTCTTCAACTAGCTTCCACATTTCTCCCAATTAAGGGTCAATAGATATAAATCACTCTTCACCTCCTATTGATTACATCAATCTAACACTTATAATCTCAAAATAAGATAACATTTTCAAGTTCCTATGTCTTTAGAGTACCCACATATACTAAACAATCAAGTAATTATTTGTAGCCATAGTTCAATGCCATAGCTAAACTTAAAAATGTAGGTGGCTAAAATATTATCAACTCAAAAATATGATGATCCATGGCTCTTATTTCATGTCTTTCATGCTAAGGTGATAATGATCTATGACTATCTTCCCTTGGAGATCTCAATCTCTAGTTATGATCTCTAGGTGGTCGTGAACGATGAGGGTTAACACTAGGATATATCAATATGTGGCACCCTCATGGGATGAATCCTACTCCTAAGACTCTAATACATCCTATCTATGATGAATGTGATAACATGAGATCTAGAGTGAGTAGGTGATTTTACCTCTAATTATGACCAAGAAATAGCATCAATAACATCCTTAGTTGGAGGGGGAAGATGCTCTTGTACTACCCCTAACTTCTAAAATATGAGGTCTAAAATTGTTGGGGGCCTCTTATGGAATAAGTTTAAGGTGTACATATGGATGTTGATACTCTATCTTAATATAAATATCTATCTCTTTGAACATAGCACTACTAAGATTTATCAATAGCTATTCCAAGGATCTAAGTCCCATCCACCTTTTAATGATTGTCATTCCTCATGATCCATCCTACACAAAAGTAGAAAAACATTAAAGATAATTTAGCAAAACCTAAAAAAATACAATTAATCCCAAAGATCCTAATGGTGTAACTACAGCTCTAATACTAAAGTGTAACATCCTTTAACACCATATAAAAACATAGGCGAAAATAGGCTAAATTGTGGAAAAACTATAAGACCGAAAATTACTTAAGCAAAAAAATTTGATTAATGAGAAAAAATATGGAATATTTTTTTTTATCAAAATAATATAATGACAAAGCTAATAACCACTTGAAATCATGTTTACGCACAATAGATTGACCTTGATTTATTTTGACAAAAACCCAAATTATGATAAGGAGGAAGACATCATTGACCATGGATTATAAAATAACACATTCGAGATCTAAATAACATATTCACTTAATATCACGTGAGCCTCCACCATGATTACTTCCTTCACCATCTCAAAATTATAAAAATAACGCATGATAGTTGCAATATTTTTCTAGTCCTCCAAAAGTAACAGCCATCATTTAATTATATAATAAAATATCATACCATTAAACTTATTCATTGCTCCATAATTAAATAACCATCTTAACAAAAGTGGCGCTAATATTATCTCTCTATATATAAACACCGCACAAGGATAAAAAGATACAAACACCCCACGGTTAAATCATGCACAATATTTTGCGATATTAATTCCCAACCCTACATTATTTAATCTCGTCCTTTCATTAGCTCAAACTAAAGAAAACCTAAAATATCACATTATATTCATGTCAAAGAATCCAATATTCCATTTAGATTCACATCTACACCATCCACAATGAAGAGTATGGAGGAGAAGCTAGGCATTGCTTCCCTTATCTATATCCAACGCAACCTCCTCCTTGATAGGAGTGTGTGCCCTTAATTTCATTTCTTATCTGCATCTAGTATGAGGATTGACATTTTAGGAGAATAATATAAGGTTATCTGGAGTGAGCTTGTTTCCTTTTATAGTGTAGTAGATATATATTCAAACGTTATTCCAATTTTTTCTATTGTTTGTTATGCACAAACCAAGGGATGACTGCACTTCTGCTTTACATCCAAAAGGAGTTGTGACATTTATTATTTTTGATTATTTGATCTTATATAGATTTCAATCTTCATATTGCAAGAGCTAAAAATTGCATGTTTGAGATTTCAGGAAAGGCTAAAGAGGCGTTGGTACGTCATGTATCCACTTTCGATTTGGTGCCCCCATGGCGCCATGGTGCCTTGGATAAGTGGTTCCATTTTTGGGCTATGCATTGTGGGAGGTAATTTCACCTTTCCACTCTTGGGTGGGACTGCAGCCTTACGCTCATCCTCTATTTTTTAGAAGCTTTCTTTACATAGCAACCCATAGCAAATAAATAAACATTCCTTTGTTGTATGTTATGTTTTTAACATAGGGATAAGGTTATGAATATACCAAATCAAAAGTGCATTCATCTCGAAAGTAGCCTATATATATATATAACTCTGTTTGTTTGATTTGATTTTATTTTATTTTTGGCGGCGGATGCAGAGGCGAGGGCGGGTTTGAACTAGCTTATCCCTAGCTGAGTATTTTGTTTCTTATTCTTGTTTTATCCTGCAGGCAAAAGATTTAATTATCCAGGTATGAAGGTTCATATTTATTGGAAGCTAAAAATCAAGTTACTTTTAGATGCAATTCCACACGCAATCAACACAATAAGGTCTTGCAAACATAAGTGTTCTCCTTCCTAGTATTTTAATTTATGCTTACAGAAGAATAAGATTGGCACTGCTAGGGAAAGCTACCTTGAAATCATAAACCAAAGCATTTTAAAATCTTGAAAATTATATATTAAGTTGGACTCCCATCGAAGAATTATTCTATATATCATACAATATTGTTATACTAACAGTTTATTCCTCTGCAAATTTTCCCCTGAAATCCGCAGATTTACTAATACACAGGCTTCATTGAAACTTGCAGGTAATACATTTTTTTTTTTAGCCTTTTTATCTTTTCATCATTTACATTTCCTTGAATTGTAGTAAAATTCTTCTATTCCAAAAAGGATATTTATACTTAAAGGTTTATATCATGGAATGAACAACATAAGCCATAATTAATTTTCTCTGTCTACTTCCTTTATGAAATGAGAGCCATGTAATTTTTATTTTGTATAACTTGATTAAATCTATTTCAAGCATAAAACTAAGCAAAACAATATAGTAATTACAGTGTATTTATAACAATCTAAAGGACATTATTATATCTGATTCCACGCTTTTTTGAAGATATATTGTTTTATATAACAATCGTATATTCTCAAACACATTTAGGATATAAACAACTAATACAAGGCATAGGAATAATTTTATTAAATAAAATTAGGAATTATTTTCTTAATAATACGCAGCATTCTGGTAAATATTAAAATATTTCCTTTTATCTTTGGCATAAGATCTCCTTTACAATTTTCTTGACGAAATAAATGAGTATTTACTTGAAATCATAGGAAGGAAATTCCGCCATTGAAGCATATCAGAAATTAAATTTATGAACATTCACAAATATTTTAAAATTTATCAATCTTTATTTTAAAGATAACAAAACTAAGATACTTCCATAAATACTGTCATACTTCTCAATTTAACATCTATTGAATAAATAATAGAACTAAAACATTACAATCAGTAATATTAAAATCAGGGAATGACAATTTATATTATTAAATAATTCCTTTTCTTTGAATTCATTCACCATGGTCTTCAATAGAGATTCAAGTAAATCTAGTAGATTAGCAAACATGGAGAGTGGTGAATGCTCACCTCGCATACTTATCATGTCAGCAGCTGTTCAAGGTATTGTCAACCTCCAAGCCCAAGACACGTAACCTAAGCCAATTATAACACACAATTATAGGATTTAAATAGAAAATTAAGGGTTAAAAAAGTGACTGCTATTTTTAATTTTTTTTTGCATAATGATTCCAATTAGAAAATTACTCCATGGCACCTTAGGAAAAAGGGGTTAAAAAATTAAGGGAATGAATCATAGTAGTCAATACAATTCTTATTAGGCTATAATTATTAATAGGGTGTCCATCAATTAGAAAATATCTGCTCTTCTTTTAAGAGCGTGCCCATTTACTTAAAGGGAAAAATCATCAAGAAAAGGACATAAATTAAATCTTCTCTTATTTAAGAGCGAACCAATTTACTTAAGAAAAAAAATAAAGAAGAAAAAGAAACGAAATAAATTATTTCTAACATGGTTCCCATCTACCTAAGAAAAGCATTTACTTTCCTTGAGACTTAGAATGTACTCAAAATTCATGGATTCTCCTAAAAGAATTAGAAAGCCCTTGTTTCTCTTCCTCATTTCCAAACATAACACATTTCAATTTGTAATTATAAAATATTTGTTCAAACACATCATTTATAAATAGGCAGTAAATCTACACTGCAATTATTTATAACAAATCCGTCTCATCACGTATCTGTATAAAAGCATACGGTATAAAAGATTCAATCACATAATCATAATCTTCATGTCATGCTTAATGTATCATAATAATAATAGACTAATATAAATGTAACTAATTTATTATGTCCGCGGTGGGACATATATATATATATAACCAACAAAATAATATAATGATTACATAACCGGATGAGTTCAAATACAAAAGCGAAGGCTGAAGCTGATAGAGTGGAAATGGCGATGCATTTGATTGAATATCCACAAATGGCAGTTAATGAGGTCACATATGCTGATGTAGATATGGGAATTTCTATGTTGAACACGTGTTGTATTGTATTATCCTAAAGGGTCATATTTTTTTTTTAACTAAGAAGGGGGTAAAAATTTATTGATCACACAAGAAAAAACCAGTTACAAGATAGTCTCTTGATTCACCAAGTGAACCAATTTTTGATGCAAATCGACCGGAAGCATATCCAGGTCAGTAATGTTCCAAACAGGGCCATTCTCCGAGGCCCACTTGGCGAGGGAGTCCGCAACATTGTTCCATTCACGGGGAATGTGATGGAAAGAAATAGAATTGAAGAAAGTGCTGTAATGTTTAATTTGCTGAATAATAGAATTTAACAGCCAATGTTCTTTACCAGAATTATGATTGTTGAGTAAATTGATGATCACTTGCGAATCCGATTCGCAGACAACATTGAGATAATCACGCTCACAACAGGATTTCACGGCCTCCAGAATGGCGATGCCTTCCATCAAATTATTTGTGTGGTTGCCTTCATACCTCGAGAAGAGAAATTGGATGTTACCATTGCAGTCTCTCACAATTCCTCCTATCCCTGCCTCTCCTGGGTTTCCTCGGGAGGAGCCGTCAACATTCACTTTCAACACGCCAGGCATGGGAGGAGTCCAATTACCAATTCTGTTGACAGGCCGCGGCTGCTTTAAACCCACACTTCACCTACTTATGTTGCTGGACGGTGCGCAGTCTATGAGTAAATCCAGAACGAGCCTTCTACATAGGATGGCGTCTCCAGGATCCCAAACAGTCCCAGCTGCGACCCTGATCATTAAAGTTTCTTGTAAAGGTGCGATAATATGGGTCCACAGAAGTCTTACCTCCAGCTGCGCTCCCCTGAAGACACGTCTATTTCTTTCAAGCCACAAATTCCACAGAATAAAAATAGGTCCAACGGTCCAGGCAAGTTGTAAAAGGGAATTCCTTGTTGGAGCTAATCCCAGTCTCTCCCAAAATTCTGTTAAAGATGAAACATGCCAGCAAGGAAGTTCCCAGGCATTCCACCATAGATGCCAGAGTTGTTTAGCAAACAAGCATTGGAAAAATAGATGAGCAGCAGTTTCCTCTCCATTATGACACAGGGCACAAACTGAAGGCCCTTGAAATCCACGTCTACAAAGGTTATCCTAGGTAAGGCATCTGTTGTGTGTGAGCAGCCAAAGAAAGAAATTACATTTGGGCCAAGATATCCGATTCCAAATTCTTTTTCCCCAAAGGAACTGACCTCCTTCAGCCATTTGTTTAGACAAAGTCTTGTAACCAGAAGCAACGGAATACTGTCCAGAGGTGTCGCTCCCCCAGGTGAGCTCGTCTTGTCCTTGCAGAGCACTACATCTTTTGGCTGTAAGGATTTGGGATAATTCACGCTTCTCCTCATCCATACCCTCCGGAGGCCAATCTGAGGAAGCTTTCCATTTGAAACCAATGTTTCTTCCCTGGCTGAAGGCTTCTTTGTAATGGATCACCTTGTTCCAACCAGCAGAAAGGAAGGAATCTGCAAGCCTCTGCAAATGTGGATGCGAACGAAGAAGAGGGGGTGCTCCATCCCAAGAGTCTTCCCAGAACAGCGCTTCAGCACCACTGTTGCAAATCCAGAAGAGGTCTTGTTTAACCAGCTGAGCACCGATCTTAAGTGTGTGCCATATCATTGATCCCCTGCCTTCGAGGGGGAGCCTGGGTATGTCATAGGGCGCAATGTCAGGAAAATACTTGGTAGTCAATATACGAGCCCATAAGGATGACTGATTAGTGCACCATCTCCAGTAAAGCTTGGCCGCTAGAGCTTGACTGGTCAAAATGGCTGATCTCAAACCAAGGCCCCCTTCCTGTTTTGGTTTGCAAACTGTAGCCCAACTGATAAGACTCCATTTAGAGCTTTGCAGATTACCACTCCACAAAAACTTTCTGGAAAGAGCATCATACTCTTTGAGAAAATAAGTGGGAGCAGTTTGAATCATACTACGGTAAGTAGGCAAAGCTTGAATGACAGATTGAAGAAGAATCACTCTACCTGCAGTGGAAAGCCATCTGTTTGTCCAATGCCCAACTTTCTGCTTTAGCTTGTCTAACACATTTTGCCAAAAAAGCCTGGGCTGTCTCCCAACCACTATGGGAATGCCTAAGTAGATCACTGGGAGAACCTGAATTTGGAACCGCAAAATAGTTGCGATTCTTCTCTGAATCGGATCCGGAGTGTTGAAGAAGTAGATTGATGACTTGTGATCATTAATCTTCTGTCCAGAAGCCTCCAGATAATTATCCAGCGTGCTTCGAAAAGCAACCGCTTCTTGAACGCGAGCTTTCCCAGCCAGAACAGTATCATCAACGAATTGGAGATGAGTTAGGGGAGCAATCTCATTCCCCCATCGCCAGCCATATATAGTCTCCTGGGAGACTTGAAATTTTAGGAACCGTCCCAGCCCTTCGGCCATGAGAATAAATAGATATGGTGAGAGGGGGTCTCCCTGCCGAAGGCCTCTAGAAGCTCCAAACAACTCCGAAGGCGCACCGTTGATGAGAACTGAGTATGAAGGCGTGGTTACACAACTTAGCACCCAACTGATCCATTCTTGCTTGAAGCCAAACGCCAAAAGAATCTTGGTCAAAAATCTCCAACTGGCCCTGTCATAAGCTTTGGCAAGATCAAGCTTAATGAACATAGCTTTTTCTTGGGAGGTGCTCATGGAATGAATAGCTTCCGAAGCTATCACGACTCCGTCCAGGATTTGTTTGCCTACTACATATCCTCCTTGTTCCTCCAAAATAAGGAGAGGGAGCAGCCCTTTCAATCTAAGAGCAATAAGTTTCGAGATTATCTTGTAGACAACATTGCAGAGTGCAATGGGTCGATACAAATCAAGCCTATCCACCTTTTCCTTTTTTGGGATCAGCACAAGGAAGGTAGCATTTAAAGCTTTTAGCATTTCCTTGCTTTGATGAGATTCCTGAATAACCTCTAACAAATCTGCCTTAATAATGTCCCAGAAATCCTGGAAGAATTCAGCCGGAAACCCATTAGGTCCAGGGGCTTTTCCATGCTTGATGCTGAAGACCACCTGCTCAACTTTAGTGATGGTGATTGGGCGCAAAAGGGAATTGTTTGTTCTGTCATCCACTAATGAAGGAATACAAGATAAAATTTTGTTTTTAGCAGCTTCATCTGGGTGTGGATTGCTGATAAAAAGTTCCGAGAAATGTCGGACAGCTTCCCTTTGAATAGATTGGGAAGAATTCAGCCGAGTGCCATCCTGAGAAACCAAGGTAGTGAAAAAATTATTGTTACGCCTAGCCTGGACAGAATTATGAAAAAAGGCTGTGTTTTTATCTCCTTCCTGAAGCCAGTCGATACGGGCCTTCTGTTTCCAATAGATCTCTTCTCGGAGCTCCCATTCCGATAAGGTGTTTGCAGCTCTAGCTTCCTCCAAGCGCAGGGCCTCAGAGAGACCGCTGTCTCTTATCTGTCTTGTGATGGCGTCCAGCTGATTTTGAGCTTGCTTCTTCATACCTTGTAGATTTCCAAAGCAATTTCTATTCCAAACCTGTAATTTCCTTTTAACATGCTGCAATTTCTTGAGGAAAGAATACATAGCTGTTCCATAAGCCGGGGCTCCCTTTCTCCACCACTATTTGATCAGGTCATTGAGAGATGGGTCCCTAAGCCACATCAATTGAAATTTGAAAGGAGGTTTTTTGGGACCCCCAATCAGCCCAATAGTAAGTTTGATGGGCCAGTGATCGGATCCTCTCCAATCCAAAATCTCAGAAGTGAGTGAAAAGGCATTGGACTGCCAAAAACAAGACACTAAAAATCTATCCAGACGCTCTGAAATGGAAGCATTACCTGATCTTCTGTTGTGCCATGTGAACAACCCATTCGAAGGTTTGATGTCTGAAAGGCGAAGCACTTCCACATTATGCCGAAGGCAATCAGAAGAGGGGCCAAGACGACTTAAACCACCTCTTTTCTCCTCCAAGGTTATGACAGCATTAAAATCACCAGCCACTATCCACGGCAAGAATGGGTGATATTTTCTGATATAGCGGATATGCTCCCATAGTTGCAGTTGACCAGCAATGTCAACAGGTGCATATATAGTGGTAATCAGGGTTAGTTCCCCAGTTTCCAAAGAAGAAGCAACTACTGACAAAGCTGAAATGCTGGAGATCCAATGAAGAGGTGTAATTTTACTCGGATCCCATCCCATGGCTAATCCTCCTGAGGTACCTCGAGCACCAACACATTGCCAATGGCCAATAGACCAGATATAAGGCGCACAAGCAAATAATGCGTCAACTGAAAGTTTAGTTTCCTGAATACAAACAATATCTGGGTAGTGATCCCATACTAATCTACGCGTAGCTTTTTGCCTGGGGGAGCTATGCAAACCCCTTGCATTCCAAGAAAGGACAATCATTATTTGGATTGGGGGAAGTGCTCATCTAAGGTTTTAACAACCCCTGATTCTACTAGTAAATCACCTGTGATTTTGATTTTTTCGTGATCTTTCTTCCGTCCTCCCTTGAGAGGTGCTGAAGATGTGGCCTTTTTAAAATATTTTTGCGTTAGACCCAACGCTCCAACAGGCCCTTTATCTTTTCTGCCAGCTTCTACTTCCTTGACTAAATCTGCCTACCTGACTTCCTTCTCCTTTAGCTCCTGAAAAGTTTTCGGTGCTACCTCATCCCCACTTAGAGGATTGTCTAGAACTTCCTGTTCCATGTCTTGAGATTCATTAGATTCTAAAATTTGTTTGGGCTCCAAGGATAAGGCATATTTATTTTTATTTTATATGCACACTTATTCCAAGGATAAGGCTTTGTTGTTGGATATCTATGTTGTTTCAAAATATGGAATTAAAAATCTAATTATGAAGGATGAATAAAAGTTAGTGGTTAAACAGGGAAGAATGAGTATAAGAATATTGATGGGACTCACTAGAGACTTTCTATTTATTTGAGATAATCTGCATTTAAATGTCCCTCAAATCTTTTTCTGATCATCTGGCTGTGTATGCATGTCATTTATTACAATGATGTGGTTGCACCCTTCTGCATGCACGATGTGGAAAGTTCTAATCAGACTTTCAATACGTGATAACATTAATCATTAGAAAGAGTTCGAATTGAGAGTTTGATTAGAACTTTCCACATCGTACATGAAAAACCTGAAAGGAAATATATTTTATTTAGGAAAGAAGTGATCCAATTGAAGAACAACACAATCCAAAGAGATTTAGTGCACTTGAAATATTAAATAATGTGAATTTAGGAATAATCGTCACACCCATTCCAATATTTATTACTAAGTGCTTGAAAAAAAACAATGCCAAAACGTTTCCATCTTGCTAAGAATATATAGATATTGTCTTCTATGCTCATATGATGAATTAAAGGCATACAGAGAGAATGTACTTGGGCATGTAATCATATTAAAGTATAAAAATTAAACCTTTCAAGCAAAAACGGAGGCCCATTAATCTCACTACGGATATAAACATGGATAGTGAAATGAAAAATAAAAGAGGGTGTAATTATTCTATAAGTAATGTATTCTTCATGGGTTGAAAATAATGTTTTAGTTATAAATTTAAATGGCAATGCCATTATTTTATGAGATTTTAGGAAAGTGAGTAAAATGTTTTTAAATGCTAATTATCCACTCTGTAAGATGGACCACTTGGTGCAAAACGTTAGTGGATGTAAACTAGTGTCAACGTAGATAGATTTTAGGGTAATAATCAATGTTATTGTGAATGAATCAGCAAGTCATTTCTGGATTAAGAATTCTAGGCATGTGTTATAATGAGTGACGGTTTTCGAATTTTCAGGCTTGATCAATGCGATTATGGTGGTTTTATAGGATGGTATTTTTTCTTTTTCAAAGTGGTGAGAAGACAATTTGGATAACCTTGAGATATCTTTCCATAAATGTAAGGAGTATGGGATATACTATTGTTTTTTCAAAGAAAAAAAAAAGAACAATCTTTAGATATTTTTTCATAAATGTAAATATGGGATATATTTGAATTAAAAAAATAATTTATTTTTCGATCTGTGTATATCAAGGGAGACTGTTAAGAAACATTGTGTGAAAAGAAAGAGTAATTATTAATTCTAAAAAGGAATAATATATAAATAGGAAATTATATAATAGAAAACAAAACCAAA
>JARHVA010007229.1:647500-652500 GCA_037957365.1 Torreya grandis | reverse complement strand
ACCTTGTATAAATATTCTTCTCTTTTTAAAGAAAGTTTATCATCTTCTTAAAATAAAAATCATCAATAAAGTGAAATAAATTACATCTCAAGCAGGGTTCCCATCTATTCATGAAACATATCTACCCACATTAGGAATCTAACTTGTCTAAAAAATTCATGGTTTCTCTTAATATATTTTTTCAACACCATGTTTTTTATCCCCATTTTCCATGCATAACTCAAATAATTAATTCATAGAGAACATACATCATAAAGTGGTTTAAAATAACAAGATGGTATAGCCTATTTTAAATTTTCTTTCAAATCTAAATTTTCTTGTTTAGGCATGTTTTCCCAATACTTTCTATATGTTGTCTCCAACCTCCCTACAATTATACTCCAATCATGATGTTGAAAATTGTGTTTAAATGACTATATAAAATAGGGGAGTATGGCTATAATGTATAACTTATGGAGGGAACAAATGTTTCCCTTATATGGTTTAAGGTTTTCATCCTCCTATAACCTCCTAATGATTATAATTTCAGTTTTTTAATAGTCTCAATTTTTTTCTTTTACAAAATACACCTCTTTTTTTAGCTAATGAGGGGCTAGGAGGATTGTGTTCCTAAGCTTTAAAAATAACGTTCTCCAAAAATACAATAATTGAGGCATAGGGAGGAATTACCTTAATGTTTACATGCCATCAATCCTTAAGTTCTTAATCCTCATATAACTACATAGACATGAAAATTTCATGTTTTATGTAATAGTCAAAAACATCAGTTACTAAAGACACCTCTCTTTTTGACCAATGAGGATTCATGTAACCTCTTCAAGAAAATAATTTCATGTTTTGTTTTTGGTATTTTAATATTAAAAAAGTTCAATTACTAAATACACCTCTCTTTTTAGCCAAGCAGGGGTGATAATAGTTGTGGTCATATGTTTTTAAATTAAGCCTTTCAAAAAATTCAAAAATCAATACATAGGTAGGAGTTACCTCCAAGTTTACATGCCTGGGAGTATTCATAATCATATTTTATTTACATCCTAGTACTATGGTTCAAATAATGGGGTAAAATATGTCTATAGTAATATTTTCAAATTTGGAATACATTATGGTCAAGGTACATTCAAACAGTTGTAACACCCATTGAAGGAGACATGTGTGGAAGTTGAAAATCATGTAATATGAGACATATAATGAATCTATAATAGGCTTGGATTTTCCAATGGTCATCTCTTTTTCCAATAATTTTATTACCTAAAATACCTATCTTTTCAACACTTTTCACTCGATACATCAATCAAAGTGATCTCATAAGGGAATAAGAATAATAATTTATTATGTGATACTATATCTCATTGTGATGCCATGGAATTTTTATGAGTTCTTTATTGGATAAACAAATCACATTAATTTATAAAATTGTACCAATATCAATAAAAATATGTAAACCAAATTCCTATTTGTACCCACCATGGGTACTCAGAGAAACATAGTGGATGCATGTTTATTACATTGATATACAATCATACCATAAGCAAATATGAATTTATAAATGATTCGTTTAAATATGTAAGTGATAAATAATCAATAAATGTATGGTTTAATTCTACACAACAAACCATTATAATAAAATATCCATATAAAATAAAATTTTAAATCATAAAATCAATATTATAATCCCTAATTTATGGTAATGTATAACATTATAATAATCATATCATAATATAAAGGTAGCTGATTAATAATTAGCATGAATATACATATATCGAATAACAATCTATGATGAGCTCAGACACAACTAATAAAATAGTATAGTGACCATATACCTAGATGAATGAAAACATAAAAAATGTTGACGCTAAAGATGACATATTATCCCCCACTGATTATAAAGACTTCTTAGTTGAATTCATTTTAGGAGATTTGGGTATATTAAACTTGAAGTGGTGATGTGTCTGGCCATGTACCAACATGATCATCACATCTATCTCATTGGACCCTAACCTTGTCAATGTCTCACCCGTAAAGGGATAACCTATAAAACTTTATAATATTTACATGCTAAAACTAAACCTTTACATGCCCTGTCACCTACAAGTTGGACTAATCCAAAATATGTGATATATCTAGAATATACTTTTGTATAAGTGATACATGGAAAATGAAATGAACTCACAACATACTAGGTGGAAAATGTATTAAATAGGATACTAGATGAAACCTATATAGGATATTGAATTGTCACAAAAAATATTTTGAAATATTAGAAGCTTTTATATAATGGTATAATTTATTAAAAGGTCACATACACACCAAAATAACCTTGTGATGGATGGAGAAATGTTATTCCACTCTCTTTGCATCAACATAGCTATTTTATACCTATTATGGGAATTATCATATGTGAAATACCTATCACTTAATAATAGGTAATAATATAGGTTTAATGGAAACATGGTAATCAAGTCAGTGTTAACTCAAATGAGTGTTGTAATTCCTTTTGTATAAGGCCTAAAAGTGTTGCACTATAACGAAGTTGTGATAAATGTTTTTATAAGTAAAGTCCACTAGGTAGAGGTAGTCTTCCTCATGGGATTCTTGATCCATAACATAAATTTAAAACATTTAATACAATACCTATTTAACCTACCCTTTATTCTCTATCTTGAGATGATAGGACATTTCAAAATGATCTATATAAATTAATCTAAAATTCAGATTTATATATAATATTTGAGTCTAAAACTATTTTTTGGGGTATATTATTTGATTTAAGTATGTCATCAAAAATACCCTAGACACTATCATGGCATTATAGGTGGTTTTGGTTGGAAAAGTATTTGCCACATTGATAAAACATTCCAAAGTCACCATGATTTCAACATGATGAAAAACTAACATAGGGAGAAAAATAATAAATTCTAATGAAATGATGGCCCATTTCCACTTATTAATCTTATGAGGATAAATTATTCCTTCTTCATGTTTGTATTCTACCTTGACATAATAGAATTAAAGACATATCAAAACTAAATACACTATGCCTCTACATATACTATGCTAAGAATACATTCGGTGGAGCTCATTGTCAACCTTATTTACGTGTAAATAAATTAAATAAGTAGTTTGGTTTCCCTATGATAAGACAAAATGTAGTAAGTTAAAATAATATGGAACATAGATGTGCCTTTTATGGGGTAATATAATATATGAGTTAGAGTAATATCCTAAAAATTTACCCAACATGACCCTCTAAGTTTCTATCAATCATCTCACCTCCTAATCAAACATGTTAGGGGGGAGTTGCTCAATGATGAGATACCTAAAATCAACCCTAGACCTCATTATGTCTATTTGATGTCATCTCATGCTTAAGTAATCTTAAACAAAGTTATCCTTTACCTTTTTGTGATTTATGTAAAAATCATATTCACATATGAAACTCCATCCAACACCATTTTCGAGTGTTGTGGTTTTGCTTGGATAAAATATATTCTACACTTAAATGGTCAATCATCAATATGAAGTATTCATCCATCAAAACATGATGCCAAGACACTAGAGTGTGAATAGTATCATAAAGTTGTAAATTATGGGTGGGTTATTTTATTTCATATTGTTTGAGCTTAATTTGATAATATTCCACCACCCTTCCACCATGAATAGGAATCACTTGAAAACCTTCCTTCAAGGTATCTATACACACTAAAAAATAATGTGTAGAATAGGAATCATAAATATAATTGAACTGATATAGTCATCTTTCAAATTTTAAAAGGACTATTCACACTTCTTTGTGCAGTCAAACATCTTTCCTTTCTATTGAATGTAGGTAATGGGATAAAATATGCATGAGAAGTCCTATAGGATCTTCGTAGAATAAATTTATACTCCCATATAAAAGTGAACCTTTATGTAAAATGTAATGGTTATCCACTCTATAATAAATTGAATGTTTGAGGGATATACTAAAGTTATTATAGATACCCGTATTTGGTATAAGACTTGTTTCATGATGTTTCTTTTCTTAAATTTATATGTATAGGATTTTTGATACAAGATTGAGTACTTAGTAACATGATCTTGCACGGGTCCTTAGGGATCAATGGATTTGTTTTATAGAGTTTAATGTTTTACTACTTAGTATTCATTGTGTTGTGATTTAGCCACCTTGTGGTAGGGATCCCTAAATTATTTTTTATCTTTTATGTATTCTAGGTTCTTAGACATTAGAGTTCATGCTGGTACACTAGTATTGAAACTAGTGTCTGAGGGATGATCATAGTGTCCATCCTTATAGTATTCTATATTTTCATTATTTTCACTTGGTGACCATTGTAAAGGGACCATATGTTCTTTTATTATTGTACTTTCACATGAGACTAGGTATTAATTTGAATTTAAAATGATTACTATATATACAAAGCTAGGACATATTATTAATTTTTAGTGTAGTATCTCAATTAATATATACATTTTTATTCAAAATATATTGTACAACACCTTACACTAAATTATGTAACACTTTATTTTGAATTAATAAAATATAGATAAATTTCACTTATATTAATTATACCAAGGGTTGAAATAGGGTAAACATCATATAGTTACACAATCATCACTACCCACACACAACTAGGAGGGAGAACTACATGGGAGTCTGATGCCTTCTTTAGACTATATGGTCATATATGCAACACTTAGCAACAATGGGGTTTCTATGTTTAGCTTGAATCACATGATATACCTTATTTTATTGAGTTGAAGGTGATAAAATTAAAAGGATCTAGGGTTTTGGATAACTAACGATATTTAATGCAAAATCCAATCAACATCTTAAGGTGAAACAAAAATACAGGAATAAGAGCAAGTTCAAGAAAATAAAAAGGTCAGTTACAATGTATATTTGGAGATAGAAGTGTGGATTTTTGTACAAAATCATTATTTATAGTGTCCATAGTCTGATGTAGATGTTTAGATAAAAATAATTAAATATAAAACCCTGA
>JARHVA010007229.1:622500-642500 GCA_037957365.1 Torreya grandis | reverse complement strand
GCATTCTTATTATCCTTTCACGATTAGGTGACCATCATGCTATATTTACCTCATCCCAAAAGTGAGGTATATCATTGGGTGCATGCCATAGAGACATGACTCCATATACATATATATATTAAATATTTTAAAGACTTTTATACAATATACATGATTCATATATATACTTGAAATTGAATTATATACATTTTCATAGATTATCCCATGTTTTTTGATAATGTCTTTCATACTTGTGAGATATATTGGACATAATTAAAAATCAAAGGATACATTTTTATAGATAATTCAACTTAAGACACATAAGGGGTGCATATGCTTTTCTAATGCATCAAAAATAAAGATACACATTAAAATTATAAATTATTCAAAACATACATGATAGGGGGCATGATCATAGTTCATTCCTTGTCTCACTTTCTAAGATGCATCGACCTTACCATGATGAACTAATTGAGTCATTATCTATTTACATCATGTTCCTAGTTTGAGTAATGTGATTGAGATTAAATACCCTAGATGGACATGACAGTAAGTTTATTATTATGGTTTCAGATGGTTGTAACATATTAAACTCAATAAGATTGGTTGAATTCATTATATAAAGTAGTTTATAGTTGAGTTGTGCAGTTGAGATTAAGTGATCTCAATGTACTTGGCACAACTCTAATTATAATATATTGGGGCATTAATCATATCCCAAATCTCCTTTTTAAAAAAAACATCTCTAGGATGCAACATACATGACCACTTATAGAATAATCCTTTTCTTCATTAAAAAATGGATGGGGCTTCAAGATACATTGTATATCTATTTAATCCTTCATGATAAGTATGTTATTTTAGAAGCATTACTATGCAACACATACATAGGTCTAGTGTATCCATGTTATTTAATTCTTGATGTTTTTTAATTTTTAATTTTAAGTTTATCTACACTAATTCTATTGTAATGTGATTTTAGCTTCAATATAGTAGTTAGAACTAATATGAGTCCAAGGTGTGATAACACATCTAGGATTGAACTTCATTGAATTCATGAATTTACTAGGGAATTAAAAAGTATATACTCATATTTGTTATAATACTTGTTGTATGATTTCTTTTTGCTTAGTTTTGGATGTGTATAATGTTTTATGGTAGATTGAGTACTTAGTGATGCATTATTTCATGGGTCTCTTCGGCTTCATGGATTTTTTGAATGTCTATTATTTTTATACTTAATTTTCATTATATTTTACTTTAGCCACCTTGTGGTAAGGATCCCTAATTTTAATGTTACATGTTCTATATTTTGGGTTTCGAGACACTAGTATTCTCTTTGGGACACCAGTGTTGATGCTAATGTCAAAAGGATTATGCCAATATATAGAAATATGATATACAATATTTTCATTATTTTCACCTCGTTATCATTTTAGAGAGTTGATATAATTTATTTATTATCATATTTTTCCATGACACTATGTTTTAACTCAAATTCGAAAGGATTATTATATATACAAAGATAGGACAAGGTATTAATTATTCAAAAAGAATTTCAATTACTGTATACATTATTATTCAATATATATTAAACCATACCTTACACTAAATTACATAACATTGTAGTCTTAAGTATTAAAAAAAATGTACATTGCATGTAAATTCCTTGTACCAAGAGATGCTATAGGAGAAAGATCATATATTTTCATAATCATCATTACAGACACATAAATATGATGGAAAACTACATGTATGTATGAGGCCCTATTTTGAATATATCTCTATGTAAGCAACACTTAGAAAATTTTGGTTTATAGGGTTAGTTCAACTTTCATTCAAACACATATTTTAAATAGTCATAAGTGTTCAAAACAAAATGCTATAGGATTTTGGATAGCTAATAGTGTTTTGTGCATAACCAATTGACATGCAGGAATAAGGGCCAATTTTAGAAAATACACAGCCAATTATAATGTTTATTTGGAGCTAGACATAAGCTTGTATTTTTGGACATCAATATTGACATTAATGTCCCTAGGTTGATGTAGGTGTCTAGATAAAAAGTATTAAAACCTTGAATAAATGGAACACAAAACTAAGTATAATTTTTTTGATGAACCCTATTGATACTGGGAGTAAAAAATAGATCAAAAAATAAGGTGATCTCTCTCTTAACTCTTAATCATATAGTTTAACAATTATTTCTATATTACATATGCTTAAATTAATTGGTTATAAATATTGTATTTAATTTCCTAGAAATGAGTATTAAATTGATGTATTTAATATTTTTATTTCTCTAGGGTATTTATTTAGAATCTAATTTTATATAAAATAGTACCCTTTACTAAATTAGTGAGGTCTATATCCTAAATCTATGTCTAAAATAATACATAATTTCTAAAACTATAATAAAAATGATGCTCTCAAAAACACTGGAAAATATCCTCAATTTTTCTTCATGCTCTTCCAATTATTTCAGTAAATAAAATTATCATTCATAAATATAATAACATGTTTTGTAAATAATAGTGAATGGAACCATTGGGGATGATTGAGAAAGGGATCAAAAATGTGAGTTCAAATTTTGTGAACTTTTAGGAAGCAACAATGATGAAGGAGACAATGGGGATTACCAACCTCTATTTAGTGTTGGTGTCTAGCATTCCTGTATGCCAGATAAGGAAGGATTAACCATTTTGGTTTTCTGGAGTAAAACATCCTAGTCTTATGGGCATTAAATGATTTGGAATTTGTTGGAGGTAGAGTTAATAAATTTTTTTTGGAAGTGGTCATGGCCCTGAAGAAAGGCTCAGAGGGTGATCATTATCATTTTTAAACTGTCATTGGTATCTCAACTAGTAGAAAAAGGTAGTTTATTCCCTTGGTGGTCTCATCAGGGGGACCCTAAGGATTTTAAATATTTTAGTTCAAGATTTGGTGAGGTGACTTAAATGGAATATATATGATGTTTTTGACAGTCTCTAAGTTGGGCTCCCAAGAGGGACAAAATATGTTTTATACCATTTAAATAGTATACTTCATTCATAACAATTATTGGGGCTTTAGATTCTAGATAAGATAACTCTACACAAAAATAAACTTCTAAAAGGTTTTTTTGGGGCCTATTTTTCTAGATTCGAAGTCACTTTCTAGGAAATATTTATGATTTACTTCTTTAGTATTATGGAAACATGTTTTAAGGGGAGCAAGGTTTAGATAGATTCTCTAGAGGCCCTATTTCTAATCTATAGTAGTGGGAACCTTAGTTTAGTGGATAATTTGATCAAAACACTACTAAATACAAGTTAGTGCTTGGAACTAAATGGGTTTGATGTGTCTTCTTTGCAAACAAGATGTTCCACTGACATTTTTAGAGATTTGATTGAAAAGAATAGTTTTATTTTCCATGATATAATGGTCAAAAGACAACTTTTAATCTTAAATATTAATCCCTCTTAAAGATCATAAGGACACTCCTTGGATTTGAATATGAACTACTATATTTATGATATCAGAGGTAAGGTATTTTGTAAAAAGGTATAATTTTTTTCTTAGACTCCAAATCCAAATTTGGGTTTTTTTTAAATCCCAAAAGTTTCAAATGTACTCATGTCTTGAATTTTTAAGGGTTTGGTTAGTCTAAAGTTTCTTGTTAGAATTTATATTTGTGGAAAGAATGGTTTCAAATTCCCCATGGACTCTACCTTATGTGTTAAGGAGACCCAAGCCTCCCCTTGTGCCTAGGCAAATTCCAAATCTAGGAAAATACCAAGTTGTTTTGATTTTGGGTCACATTTATAACCTTCATGGATTATGTGGCATCTTGATTCAACTTTATAAATGCTTTGTTTGATTCAGATCTATCTAAGGACCTAGGAGGGTTTCTCTCCATTCCTTGATCCTCGACATTTGGACCTTCATTTGTGTTTATGCTAGTTTTCAATCTAGCCAAAATCATGATATGGGTCCTAAGGATCCCAATGTTTATTATGAGGCCTATTCCTATATACCTATTATGTTAGGATAATCTTTAGTCTAGATAAAATTGACTGATACTTTCACTAGTGGAATGTTTTTTTGTTCCTTTGCTCATCTTTGTTTGGAGACTTAGACCTCCTATTATGCCCAATGTGGTTCCCAATCTATTCAAAATTAGATGATTTTTATTTATTCAAGAGTTGAGAATCTAATTTGTTTATATATGCTATATCTTTCAATAGTTACTTGTGGATTTATGGAGACTTGGGCCTCCCTTTTTATGCAACCTAGTTTAAGACCTAGTCAAATACCCGATTGATGGTTACTTTTCTATAATGTTTTGGTTTCCATACCCCGGGGACCATGATGTTTCTTTATGAGACTTGTGCCTTATGTTCCATTAGTCTAAGATGGATTTTGGTCCAATTAAAATTGGGTAGTTCCCACACTAGTTAGAAATAATTATTGGTCTTTTTGTTGCCATTTCCTCTTTCAGTTTTGGTTGGGTCTACTTTATTATGATAGAGACCTAGGCCTTATTATATGCCTAGGATGGTTCTGGATCTAGTCATATTATATAATGTAAGGCCCCTTGCAGGATCTGATGGTTATTTTAGAGACCAGGGCCTCTAACTTCACAATTCTAATCTAGATTCCATTCCATTTAAATCTAATTGTTTCTTGGATTAAAAAAAATGAGTTGATTGTCTTTATACTATTATTCTTCCTTTGGTTGGGTTTTTTCTACTTTTTAATCTAATGTTTCCTTTTTATAAAGGTCCTTATTGTCTCGCTGGTTACTTGTATCTTCTATTATCTCATGTATGCTAGGTGGGAGACATGTACCACCTGGCATGGCTAGGCTAGGTTCCACACTAGTCAAATGTGGGCTTACCTTAATTTAAACATGTTTTTTAAATAGTGGTAAAACACATTGTTTACAAGGATCATAAATATTATTATGGAATTGGTTATCCTCAAAGGTACTACTATGAAAATGTAGTGGTCATATTATTTTCTAAGGATACTCTTATAGATCTCAGCATTTTTCATCTTCAACTAGTATTACCTTAGTTTGAGAAAAGCTTTAGAGAATACCTTGGCTCCCTTTAATTGATAAAAAATGTCATAAATATAATGAAAAGTTTAAATTTTTTTTATATATACTATATTTAACATCCAAAAATTGATGAAAAAATAGAGTGTGTTGTCTTTTTTATTGATGATGATAAAAATTTCACCCTAAAGAGACACTCTAGCTAAATTATGTCACTCCTACAAAAGTTACTAAAACTAGAACTTAAGCTCACTACTTGCTTGTTACAATACCTTTTGTAGGATATTTTTGCTTTATTTTGGATGTGTAGGATTTTTGATTGTATATTGAATACCTAGTGGTATAATCTTGCATGGATCTATTTGGATCTATGGATTTTTATTACAATGTATAATATATTGTTATTTGTTATTCATTGTATTATAATTTACACACTTTATGGCATGGATCCTTTTATTTATTATTTTCTATCATTTATTTTGGGTTCCTAAACACTACCATTCACTTTAGAATAATAGCATAAATTCTAGTTTCTAAGGGTTGATTCTAGTGTCTATTATTATCATCTTCTCTACTTATTTTTCTTTTCATTTGGTGACCATTGTAAATGGCCCATATTTATTTTTTTAGTTTTAGATTTTTGCATGTCACTAGTTTTTAATTCAAATTCAAAAGTGTTACAATATATACAAATCTATAATAAGGTATTAATTATCAATAAAGACTCTCAATAACATATACATTTTAATTCAAAATCTATTGAACTACACCATACATTAAATTTGATAATTTTTTAGTATGAAGTATTAAACAAGGTTAAAGTGAACTTGTATTTATTGTACGAAGGGTTACAATAGGATAAAGACCATATAGTTTAACAATCATCATTAGACACAACTAAGAGGGAGAACTTGATCCAAAACTAAAAAGTTTTAATTGACAGATATTTCAAGAACATGAAAATAACATAGTATCAATGATTTCTCTAAGAAGAGAAATTTTATTACTCAAGATTGCAATATAACCATAGGCTTATCTCTGGGAAGAGATGTCTTATTTACATTTTAGGTTACATCTTTATTTATACACATTTTAAAGGTAGGAGGAGGATGTGGAAGGTCACAAATCTTGAGAGAAATTAATTTGTTCAACTTTCATGATTTACATTAATATAGAATTTGAATAATTACTATTTTTAGAACCTTACTATTTTTAGATTGAACTATTAAAATTGAAATTTAGGGCACTTATATTAGGATTTTAGGGGTTAAAAACCATTGACCAAAGATTTGTGCCATCTTATCATATTATCCACATTCTTATCTTTCCAATGATTCAAATGGAGAGTCAATTAGAGCTATGGTGTAAAAGTTATGTCTCTCAAAAGTTCCATCATTAGTTGGGGTAAAATCGTTACTCAAATTATTTCTTGAATTATTGCCTAGATCATTCCTCCCTCTTTGACAATAAATGGTCCCTATTGTATCAATATTCCTCATCAGGTGTGGTAGTTGTGTCTTAGATTGATTATCTATGAGCCACTCACCTTGGTGGCTAAGCTGGCCCCTTTTGACCACTTGGATAAAGTGGAATAGAACATACTCTTTTTATCTTCATCTAGTTGTCCACAATTTGATAATCCTCCACTAGAGCAAAACTCTATGGATCAAGCTCATCAATGAATATTTATTCTACTACAACTAAAGTGTCTAATAGAGGTGGATGATATGGTTTTGGGAACTCAACATTGAGTATTGGATGTAGACCAAGGTAGGCTGGTAGGTTCAAATCAAAATCATTTTCTCCATTTTTTCTAGTGATGGTGTAGGGACCATATCACAGAGGCTGAATTTTTTATATGGGCCAAAAAGTCATTCCTTTTAAAGATGCATCCAAAACTTATCACCCATAGTAAAATGGTGTGTAATCCTATGTTTTCCATGGCATTGCTTATAATTCTAATTCATCTTCTTCAAGATGTCATTAACCTACTACTAGATGTGTTACATTTGTTCAATGAACTATGTTACTTTTTCTACCTTACATCTCCCATGACATGTGTATTCCATGGTGGAGAATGGAACAACTATACCAATTGGTGCCATGGGTTGGAACCTAAAGCATACTTGGAATGGACCGGGCATGGTTGACATGTGTAGGGCTTGATTGTATGTGTGTTATGTGAAAAGAAGCCCCTCGTCTGATGTGTGTGAATGTTTGGAGTGATACATCTAAATCATGTGAACAATCATGTGGTTCACCACTTCTATTTGACCATCAGTCTATGGATGGAAGGTTGTGTAATTCATGATCTTAGTATACATCATCTTCTATAGAGTGGACCAAAAGATGCTTAGGAACATGCTATTTTAGAGTGATACATCTAAATCATGTGAACAATCAAGTGGTTCACCACTTCTATTTGACCATCAGTCTATGGATGGAAGGTTGTGTAATTCATGATCTTAGTATACATCATCTTCTATAGAGTGGACCAAAAGATGCTCAGGAACATGCTATCTCTATCTGAGATAATGGACTTGGGGAGACCAAAATGGAGCCATACATGACTAAAATATAGTTGAGTAGTTTCTTTAGCAGATATATTCTTCTTACAAGAAATCATGATAGCCACTTTGTAAAAGTGATCAATCAAAACAAAAATATAGTCCTTGTCATGTTTTGAAGTGGGCAAACCTAAGAGAAAATCCATTGAGATAGATTTCTAAGACCTGGTTGGTTCTGTCAATGGCATGTACATTCCTTCTTATTTATTGGCTTGGCTATCACATATGGGGTGCATGATATGAGGTACCTTTCCATATACTTTCACATATGGGGCTAGTAAAAGTGTTTTTGAAGAACTGCAAATGTCTTCTCTACACTAAAGTGTTCATCTATCCTACTAAAATGTGCTTTTCATATCATATTTTATTACTCTATAGTTAGAACATAGATATGCCTCATGTGATGGATGACATTATCTTACAAATAAAAATTAGAAATATGTTTACCTAATAAATATCAACAAATGTAGGATCTGTTTCATACATAGCACTCTAATTCATAGTCTCATGTCTACATAGGTCAAGAAATATTGTGAGTGCAGTAATTTGTGGGTGGCTTAGACAATATATGGCCATGTTTAAGATCCCCTTTTTATGTTTTATTATAATATGTAATTACTATAGATACATGTCCCAATTTTTATGCCTCTCATTTTGTAGTTTACTCTGAATCTAGATGAATTCCAATGGTCTATGGTCAATGTGGATGACCATCTCTTTCCCCAATATTTAGTGTTTCCATTATTTGTTGTCTTGTATAATGGAATAGATCTCCTTATCATATGTCAAGTATTTCTTGACTGTATCAGTGAAAGTTTCACTATAATATGCAATAATATGACCATTTTTCATGATGACATCTCTCATGGCATATTTAGATGCATTTATCATCAACTCGAAAGGTTAATGCAAATTTAGGAAGGGAAGAATAGGATTTGAGAAAAGTTTGTTATTCAAATTCTCAATTTCCCTTTGTTGTAGTTTTCCACTGAAATGTAGCTTTATCTCCTCCTTTAGGCACTTAGGGTAGTAGCCAAGCAACATGTGAGAATCCAAGAACAAAATTGTGGTAGAAATTTTGAAGACCCAAGAAGCTAAGAAGTTATGTTAGGGTCCTTGGTATAGGCCATTCTTGAATAACATGAATCTTCTCTAGATCAACATGAACCCCTTCTTCATTCACAATGTACCCTAGGTACTAAATTGTTTTCATTTTCAATGTATATTTTTTGAGATTTCCATATAACTTTTGCTCCCAAAGAGTTTTAATTACCTTAAAAACATGTTGAAAATGTTCCTCCCATGTTCTATTATAAATGAGTATGTCATCTAGGTAGACAACAACAAATGAGTTGGTGAAAGGTCATGGGATGCCATCCATCATCGTCATGAAGGTTTCAGGTGTGTTATTCAATCCAAAAGGCATAACCAACCATTCAAAGATCCCCTAATTAAATTTTAGTGTAGTATATAAGACATCAATGGGATTGATGGGAATTCAGTGATAGAAAAATTTTAGATCAATTTTGGTGAATAACTTTGCACCACGGAGTTGGTCTAGTAGGTCATCAATCTTGGGGAGAGGGTACTGATTCTTCAAAGTGATTTTATTAGGGATCAATAGTCAATTCAAATCCTCCATATTCCATCTTTTTTGGTGTCAAGATAATCAGGGTAAAGAGCTTGACATGATGTGACCCTTTTGAATTAGTTCCTCTATCTAGATTTTTATCTCATCATTCTCCAAAACTATTCTATGATACACATGACTATTAGGCAAAGGTGATCTTAGGATCGAATTGATAGAATTTTTTACCTAGAAATGAAGTTAAAAGCCCATGGTTGACTTGAATAAGTCATCATATTCTCCTATGATTTGTCCCATCTACTTTTGTTGTGTTGATTGTGTAGTTAGGACTGCAACATTAGCCTTCTTAGATTTTTTTGGTTTGACCACCATGAGAATGAATTTATTTGTCTTCTCCACCAATCTCTTACATTTATTAGCACTAATTAGGGAGATATATGTGGGAGGTAGTACCTTTGGTACCCTATAGCATCAAGTTCCAAGAGTGAGGGTGATTCTTTAGGTTAATGATTCATAGATGCCATGTTGATCATACATGAATGGCTGACCAAGGAGTACATCATAAATATCTAGATTGACCATATCACATAAGACCTCATCATGGAAAGGTTTTATTGCATATGAAAAAAGACACTGATGGGTGACATGGAGGTCTCTCTCTAGGCTCAACCATCCAATATTGTATGGATTTAGGTGAGGATTCATGGATAGATTAGAATTTTCACAACTTTAGTAGAGATTAAATTATTTTGACTCCCAAAATTAAGAATAAAATGTAGAGGCTTACCCTTTACCGATAATTTGGAGTGAAACAACCTTTCCTTGTCATCTGGCCTTTCCTCATGGGTCTGTGATGAAGCAAGGATGGTATCAGGCTCAACATCTATAATCTATTCTTTGTCCTCTTCTATTGTAGGTTGTGTATTGTAACTCAAAAATCTATGACTTAATGGCTTTACATTATTTTTAAGAGTGAGTTCTAGTTTTTTGGTAATCTCATCATTTTATAGTCTTCCCCTTCTAGGGTTTCTTATCTTGAAACTCATTTTGATTCCAATTTTGGCCTCTTGTTTGACCTTCTTTGTCACTTTTATATTTTGAAGGCTGACTCTTCATATTCTTTCTTCCATGCTTCTGCTCAATCTTCATTGTAAACTTGTATGCCTCATCAAGGGTTTCCAAATTGAAGGGCTCCATTTCCCCCCATATGTACCATTATAGTCCACCATGATGTTTGAGAGTCTTATGTTTCTCACTTTCTTGGATTCCAAATCTCGTAGATAAAGAATGAAAAATGACGGTGTAATTTTGAACATATTGGTCCTTACCTTGGAAAAGTTGTTGCCACTATATGTACAGATCATCATATATTCCAATGGGATAGTATTCTTCCTTTACCACTTCCATGAAATCATCTTAGGTAGGTTTCACCTCAAGGCTAATTTAATTTGTACTGACCCTCTTTTTGTACACTTCCCACCAATTTTTCATTGGCAATGATGCTTTGAAAAGAGCAAACGTGATCTTTTCTTCATCAGTGAATTTATTTATAGAAAAGTAGGAAGACAATTGATCCAACCAATTTTCTACTACATCAACATTGATTTTTCCTTCAAATGTAGGGATATCAAAATTCACCTAAACTTTGAAGGGTGTTGGGGCAATGAAAGGATGTTCCATGAATGAGGAGCCAGGAAGTGCAGATGAGGAGCTAGAATTTCCATTCAAGATTTGTTATAAAATTTGGGTGAATTGTTATAGCATCTATGCTTATTACCATTGGAGAGCTTCATTCACCATTTCCTTAAAGGGAACATATTTCTCAATGTCATCCACCATTTAAAGTCATTTGGAGTGAGTAGGTGGATAGTTTGGAAGCTCTATTATTTTCCACCCAAGCTTCTTATAACCTGATCTCATCTTCGTGATCATACACTCTCAAGACAAATCAATCTGATACCACTAACCCAAAACATAGAATTTTTGATTTACATATATTTGAAGAACACAAAAATAACACAATATCAATGATTTCTTTGAGAAGAGATGTTTTATTACTCAAGATTGAAATACAACGATATTCTTATCTCTAGGAAGAGATGTCTGATTTCCATTTTGGTTTGCATCTTCATTTATACACATTTTTAAGGTATTATAAGGATGTGTAAGGTCACCAACACTGAGGGATATTAAGTGGTTTGACTTTCATGATTTACAATAATACAAAATTTGAGGAATTACTATTTTTAGAAACTTATTATTTTTAGATTGCGCTACTAAAATTAAAATTTGGGGTAATTCCATTAATTTTTTGGAGGTAAAAAACCACTAATAAAAACCTTGTGCCATCTCAACACATTTTCATAACTATTATCTTTCCAATTATTTAAAAACTAAGTCAATTAGAGCTATGGTGCAAAAGTTATGGCTCTTAGAAGTTTAGTCATCAATTGGGGTAGAACCATCACCCAAATTATCACCTTAATTGTTGCCCAGATCAGAATTACATGTGATTTTATGGACCTATATGGAGTATATGTCTGTGTGGGAACATGTATTAAAATGTGGTTATTAGGGTTAGCTCAACTCATGTGCTAACCCCCTTTAATTGAGTCATAGATGGTAAAAAGATAAAGATATAGAGTTTTATATAATTAATATTGTTTTACACATAATATGATCGACATTTAAAGAGTAAACATAAATATAAGAACAAAAGTAGGTTTACTAAAAGGCACAATAGGTTACGATGCATATTTGGATGTAAGCATAAGTGTAGATATTTAGAAACTAGCATTGTTGCTTCTATCCCTAGGGTGACATAGCTATCTAGATCAAAAAAATTAGTAAAATTCTAAATGAACAACACATAAATATCATTATAAAGGTTGAGATGAACCCTATCAATAGTGAAATTCTATAATGGATCAGTAAATAAGGTGTGTTCTCTCTTGAATCTTAATTTGATATTTGTACAATTATTACTATGTCGCACATGATTAAATTAATTAGTTGTAATTTTTTTTTTTGCCTAGATGTGATTATTTCATTGATGTATTCAAAATTTATAGTTATTTAGGGTATTTGTATATAATCCCATATTAGATTAAAATATTTCCCCTACATAAATTATCATGGTCCAAATCCTATGTCTATATCTAAAAGAAAGAATAATTTCACAAACTACCATACAACTGATGCTCGAAAAGATATTGAGGAAATATCTGTAAATGTTCTTGAAATTATTCCTAATATGGGATTAAATAAAAATATAATCCATAAATATTAGAACATTTTTTCCAAATAGGGGAATAACATGCTCATGAGGATCATAAATATTTTCGTGGTATTAGTTATCCTCACGGCAATTAGTGTGAATGCATAGTGCTCATACCTTGTCCTAAATGTATTCTTATATATATCTGCCTTTTATATATTCAAATAGCTTTTTCTTAACTTGAGATAAATTTTAGATAGCACCTTGGCTTCCTTGAATTGATCAATAACATCATCAGTCTAAGGAAAATTGTACAAATTTTTTATAGTTACTTTATTTAAATATTATAAATTGATGTAAAAATAGTGTTTTCTATCCTTTTTATGGAAAAATATCACAAGTGAAAAATAAAGTGACATGTTAGTGAAATTTTGTCCATCCTCTAAATGTTAATAAAACTAAAACTTGAGATTTATATGTTAAATAGAAGATATACAATATGGATCCTTACAAATCAGATAATATGTAAGTACAAAATCAATAGTGAAAAAAATTATACATTGAGAAACACATTAGGAAATAATTTTTTAACTCTTAAAATATGGTTCAAATATAAGGTAGACACATATGTATCATCCTAGGATGTATTATTAATCCAATGGTGTTAATTTAACATTATTTACACATATTCTACCTAAGTTACATTGTGAAAAAATCATGTGCAGATAAAGTGGTCTCTAAAATCCATAGATAACCATATCTATACCAGAATCATCATGAAATTAGGTCATCTTGGAATAATAATAAACATAAACTCTATATGTCTCTAGCTCCTCTATGCTAGAGACTACGTCATATGACTCCAAGAGTATAATATGTAAATATTATTGGTAGATAAAGCTCCTATTTCCAATGTTCAAGAAGTGATGAAAAAACTAATGGGATTCTTAACCCAAGTAGCCATCTCAACCATCCAAGGGTATGATTACCAAGCATCCATAATTATACAATGCCCTACTACTATGGGTGAAATAAACCAATATGATGCACTAGGGTCATATATAACTTATATTAGTATTCTATCGATGTTACATGTTACCTCTACTACTATGGCCTGATCCTGACCTAGAAACCATATATTCCATCATACAATCTTGGGCCTACCTTATGTCACCTAATCTCTATTAAAATATTGACACTCTCTTCACTATGGTAAATATAGGTCTCTCAAGGTATTCCCTAGTATAATTAGGTTGTCCCCAAAAAAAATCCCCTATCATGGTCCAAATGTTTAGAGAACTTATGGTAGACTTAATATTTTTTTTCACTTTCTTAACTAGATTGTAAAGCCTATGCATGGGTCTAAAGTTGAGTTTGTAAGTGATCCCCCATAACTTTAACTTAGTTTTTTTCCTCATCTTTTATTTTAGGATCTCCTCAATTGACTTTTTAGGGTGTATCTATGGTCTTGATATTGTTGATCCTATTAATTTCCTTACTTTGGGCCCTAGGGTTGGCCTTACGATTATCCTTATTATTTGGATTATGGATACCTATAACCACCCTTATGATATGGTTATTTCCCCCATACTCTAATATAAAATTTTTAATGATTATATCCTCTAAGTCACTCAATTGTATCCTAGGTCTTACCCCTATTCTCTTATGCAATTAATGCCCTCTCAATAACAACTTAAAGCATCCTACGATCAAGGAGATAAATAATATAAACCATATTAGAATTAAATTTTATAATTAAATGAGGAACTAACGTATCAGTATTTTATGTAAATTAAACATATAGGAGGATATCAAATAATATGGCCTCATACTATGTGATACTACCCACATGCTTTTAAAGAGTATAGGACTCATTAGTCTTGTCATGTTTAAACTATGTCGAGAGATAATACTATTTATAATGGAATTGAAACTTCTCAAAATTCAAGGTATTAATGAATAAATCATATTTATGTCCTAATCATCACATAAATCCAATGTTTATGCTCTCAAAAATTATGGGTTATATTAGAGTCTACAATGATATCTACCACATGCACTGTGTAATAAATCAGAACATAGACAATCTTAAAAATAATAGAACATCAGAAATATTTTAAACATAAAACTAGTATATTATTCACTCTAATATGAAACCATATGGGAATACAATGTTTATATAGGAAAACTATTTCTTATAATTAGGGAGATACAATCTCCACCAATATCTCTCATGTATCCCTATAATATAAAAAATATACTATGTTTTGTAATATTGTTGTAAGAATATTATGACTATCCAATTATAAATAAACAATTAGCTCACCAATACTATATTTAACTCTCAGTAAATATCTAAACTCACACAATGTAATAAACTAATCCCTAACATTCCCCGCCACCCCCTTTTATTTTTGCATGGTGTAAAAACATTCATACTCTCACTTGTAGTATGCTCACCCATTGTGTCATGCCCTATTTTACTCATGACATTGATATAAAGATAGGCTCAATATTTCCATGGTTTTAATTAGGTTTACCACAAACCTTGACATGAACAAGAACCTCCTTCTATCCATTATTCACCTCCGATGGTTTTTTAGATCTACCACAAACCTTTTCAAGATCTATTGACTGACTTACATTGGTGTTTTTAATCCTTTCACTATGTTTTCACATGATTTAATTATATTTTATAATTACATACAAATTACAAATCTTGAACAAGAATGTACTTCTATTCTTATTATGAAAACATACAGTGGAAACTTTTAAAAATCACACTATATATGTCACCAAATCTTCTCAGCCTCATCATTGGTGAATGATGAGAGGCGCTTGAACCTACAACCTCTATTTTCTCTATCCTTCAATAGATGAATCTTATTCAATCAATCAAATCTTCAATGAAGCTTAGATACATTAATTCAAGGAGAAATCACCCCGTAATTTAGATGTCATGTACAAGCAAAATTGTGTTCATGGTGCAATCTATTTTATTTTAAAAATTTTTGACAGTGATTCACCTATGTCTAAATGACTTTAAATTTTCAAACATGACCCTTTACCTTAAAATTGAATACTATAACTAATACTTTAATATATTTTTGAATAAACTAGAAATCTAAAAAACCCTTGGACTCATTAATAAACTAAAAAAATATGACTAATTTTTAATTTTAAATCAATTTTTAAAATTAACTTATAAATAATAATAAATTATGTAAATGCTAATATTTTAAAAAATCTGAACTCTAAATACCTATTGGCATAACATATATACTTATGATTATAACAATTATAATCACTAGACATTAATAAAATCATATATTAACCTTTGATAGTAATTGGAAAAGATCATTGACAAATGGTGCATATGACTAACATAAAAACCTTTAAACTTGTTATAAAGGCTAATACCTAAAAATGAGTTAAATACTTAACATTATTAAAAAATTACATAACTCAAAAAAAAAAAAAAATCCTAAAAATTTAAATAAAGACTTGGCCTTTGCATATTTTCTTCTTGCATGCATGCATTTTACCAATCGATAGATTGCATGAGCCATCCAAATTTTTTTCCATATAACTACACTTTTATTTTGTAATATTTCTCAAACCTCTTTTTGGTTTCTATTCCTCTCATTCTTATATTTATAAATCATTTTGAAATTTAAAATTTTATTAATAAATGACCAAGATACAATAGTTTTACTGAGCCTACATTTTAGGATTTGGCAATGGTAAGCATAAAATAATATTCCTTTAAATCATCCACCACTTCCATAGTAAGAAATTGTATACAAAGAGCATAGAAAGATCCTTTAGTTTTGATTGCATCCTATCTAAAATCAGGGTCTACAATATCTGGAAAGATAAACCATCTTGTAAAATATTAAATTTAAAGTGGTCAATGAAGGACTAGACAATGAAAATGTGAGTGCTTATGACTCATTTGAATCTCAAAATCCAATCTCCCTATGATCCTTTAAATGATATCTCTAGCACACTGTAAATCATTTTGTAATAAATACTCATAAATGTTTTGCATACAAATTAAATAACCTATACTATAGGGTCTTTACTCAAGGGAAATAGTGATGATATATACATGGGTAACTGATAAAATATTAGAGATGCCCCATTCAATCCTCAAGATCTCATGCTACTATGATACTAGATGATGGGGTTTACAAGATTCTACACCAAGATCTACCACATGCATTGTGTAATAAAGCTAAACACATGCAATCTCAAAAATAATAGAGCATAGTAAATATTTCAAGCATAAAACTATTATATTATTCACTCTAATATGAAATAATATAATAATATGATGTTTATATAGGAAAACTATTTCCTATAATTGGGGAGATACAATCTCCACTAATATATCTCACATATCCCCACAATATAACAAATAAACTATTTTCATAATATTTTTGTAACAATATTACCACTACCCAAATATAACTAAAAAACTAACTCACCAATATTATATTTACCTCTTAGTAAATATCTAAACTCATATAATGTAATAAAATAATCGCTAACAAATAATTGGGTGGCTAGTCATGCTTTGATGTTCCCTGGGTATGCACACATACTTAGTAATAATTTAATGTTTCACAACCATGACCCTAACACAACCCCATCAAATTAACAAGTAAATGTAGGTAGTGGAAATATGTAAAACTTATGAATATGATTATCCATGTCTCTCCATCTCTCTTTTAAGCATTAAGTTGATCATGATCTAGGATGATCCACCCTGTGAAATCTTGATCTCTAGCAGTGAAATTTGGGTGGTTTTGACTGATGATAATAAATACTAAGAGATATAGATCTATGCTCTCCTTTTATACATTTATGTTGTCCCTAATAACCTATTTCATGTTATATATATTGACTAAGATAACCCTCTTTATTTTTATTAGACCCACCAACCTATGCTTTTATAAAAGTATCATAGTAACTAACTCCCTTGGTTGAAGGGTGAAGACACACATATAATACACAACATAAATGTTGGATAACTTCAAAAACATTATGTATAAAACTAGTTGGTTTCTCTTGTGGATTAGGTTGGAGATTACATGTGAAGGTTGATTCTCTAGTTGGATATTTTCCTCTATCTCTCTGAACATAGGCCTACTAGTATCAACCATTAACTACTATGAGGATATATTTCATAATCAGGTATAAGTACACAATTATTATCAAAACCCCAAAAAACACAACTAGTCTTAGATATCCTAGTGGTATAATTGTTTGAATTTTTTTTGGGTTAGATGCATGATGGTTAAAAGGCGAAGAATAGCCTAATAAAACAGATGAATAAAAATACTCTAAGCATGCAAATTAAATTAATTTATATAAAATAAGATATTGTATCTATAAAATTATCACACCAAGAAAGTACAATGCTAATTGATGTTTTCATAATTATAACGGAAATAACATATACCAATTATCTAGTTTTCATAGGTGCAAGTGGATCTGATATGTGTATGTATGGAAATAACTAGACTGATGCCTAGGATCCCATTTTAATATTTTTTAAATATTATATCTTGATATTTTGACATTTATATTTAATTGTGGATAATTTAATAGGTACTTTTTTCATGGCACAAACTTTTATCTTGTATGTACTGATATGTGACCACCTAGACTTGTTAGTATTTTATGTTTCTTATTTTTTGATGTGACTGTATTACATGCACATGATTTATATGAATGTGTATATCTCAAACCATAAATCTTAAACTTATCTAATTAAATTAATCTATATAACATAATATTTTATATCTAAAAAATTGTCACACCTAGAATGTGGGTCTATGTGATAACGTAGAGGACAAAAATATAGTGGTAAAAAGTGTAGCAATAAAACATAGTATGAGAAAAATGTTATATGAAAAAAACATCACGAGGATAAAACATAGTGAGGAAAAATGTAACGATATTCGTAAAGTCACAAAAATGTTGTGAATAAAATAATTAGGACATTTTATTGATTAGCACATTGTTTATTCATTGTCTAGTTTATTTTGGTGATAGTAGTTAACATTTCATGGTGGAAAAGTAATGCATTGAATTTACAAGAAAAAAAAAAAGGAAAATGTGATTTCATGAGTTTGGACCTTTAGTTGAACATTGTTTCATCTTTTGTGTGAGTGCATCTTTTATTATGTTTTTTTTCTATTATGTTTTGTCCTTGCTACATTTTCTCATTGCTACATTTTTCCTTATTAAATATTTCATGCTACATTTTTAACCATTATGTTTTTGTCCACTACTTTTTTCATGGATGATTTATGTTTTCATAAGTATAAGACAAATAAGATATACTAATTATCTAGTTTTCATAGGTGAAATTTGATCTAATATGTGCAATTATGGAAATGAGTAGATTGATACCTAGGATCCTATTTTAAGATCTTGTAAATATTATATTTTAGAGATTGGACACTTATATTGAACTATGGAAAACTTAACAAATGGTTTATTCCATGTCACAATGCTTTGGTATTTTATGTAATATTTTATGTACTAATATGTGACCACTGAGACATATTAGTGTTTTATGTTTCCTATTTTTTTAATGTGACTGGATTATATACACAAGATTCATATGAATGTGTATATCTCAAACTATAACTCTTAAACTTAGGTTATGTCACCTTTCAAAAATTGCATTAGTGGGATTATAAATTAGAGCCTACCTTAAATACCCCTTTCCAAAGAGCATTTTATACATAGACAATACTCCAAGGAGGGCCTTAAATATTTGTCGTTATCTCCTAAGTGTGGGTTTGTGTCTGCATAAGGGTAAAATATGCTATATTAAACGGAGTGTAATGATATATCTTGTAACTTGAAAAATATTTCTCATGGTTTATTCTTTGAGGGCTTCAAACATGTAATATGAATGATTTTATGACTAATATATAAATATGGAAGATAGGGATCTATACATTAGTTATGATATTTATTGAATGAGATTGAATAGGCACTTGTTTGGTATTTTATATATGAATAATGAGTAGAATTTTTTTATATCGTAGGTTACAAATTTTGAAAATATCAAATAGAAAGGTTTCATAATAAAAATATCTAAATGCATAAATTTAAATAGACTTTTAATTTAGATGACTTTTTAGGTTCAAACACTAGCTAAGGAAACTGGACACCAATGTCAATGATGTTGTCCCTCTATAAAATTCAAGTGTTTGATAGGATATCAAATTTATAAAGGTACGTAAATAATATTGAAGGGTATAAATATGTTTTAAGATTTAGGAAGTATACATGTCATGTGGTTCACCATAATGAAAGTGTTGGTTTGTAATATAATAAGTTAGGCACATTGAGATGGGTAATACAAGCCTTTTGATAGAAACAATTTAGATAAGAGAAGGGTAAAACAATGATTAGTATTTTTCAAGTTCACAATACCTATATGTATGTAATCCTTTTTTAGAATCTACATCCCATCATGCATCTATCTAGTAATACATAAGGAAGAAATTACAAGGTTTAAAGAAATAAATGTATATGTAGGTGTGTACAACACACCTTGCCTTTGATTGAGAAGTAGTGAAT
>JARHVA010007229.1:602500-615000 GCA_037957365.1 Torreya grandis | reverse complement strand
TTTTTAGGTGAGCAATCAGGTGATGCAGTTGATGCATGTCTATTACACTTGTAAAAATATCTCAACATGCATAACATGATATAAAATGTGAAAGTTAAGGTGGTAGCTTATCAACTAGTTGGTCCTGTAGCTTTATGGTGGAATCACACTTATGCCATTGAAAGATATTAGCCTTTAAACCTATCTTGGTCTATTTTTGAGACTCAGTTTTGTAAAAGATACCAAAACATGATTTGTAAATAGAAAAAAATCATTGATTTTCAACTTCTAAATCAAGAAAACATGTCTATTACTGAATATTAGAACAAGTTTCTAAATTTTTTGTCATGTGAACTATATACATGATAAAGAAACTAATATTAATAATTTCAAATATAGGATCTAGGAAATATTGATACATGACATCAATATGACAGACCCAAGGACTTTGGCTACAATAATGGAATCATCTTATATCATTGATAAAAGGGAAAAGTTTCACCGAAAGGTAAGACAAGAATTTAAGACAAGTAGGTAGCAGTCTAATGTGAAAAGCCTTTCTCTCATGAGCAATAAATTTCTAAAATCATATCAGAACCATAGAATTTAAGGTGGAAATATAAATTTCAGCAAGTTTTCTAATCAGAACAAAAATTTCAAGTCACATGGATCATCTAAATCTAGTTCTTATAAGAAATAATATCATTAGAATAATCAATGTGGACCTACCACTAGTGCTAATACTATTCTGGTAGCATATTCTAGACCTATTATTTGTTTGGAATTATGTGACAACCATTATAAAAAGGCTTATCCTAAATTGAAACCAAATTATGTGGTGAATCATAGGGTATATACTATTGCTGATAATCATAGTGATGACTTGCAGGCCATTCCAATTGAAACGAGAGGTAAAATAAATGGTTTCCCCTTGTCTATATTGATTGATTTAGGTAAAACTAATTATTTTATCTCTCCTTTTATTGTTAAACAATGTAAAATTTAACTTCTCTTGATAAGAGAAGGTTAGGAGGTTCAGTTTGGTACCGACAAGAAAGTTCCTATTTTTGAGTGCTTGGAACAAGTAGAACTTGATCTTGGTGCCTTTAACACTAAGGAAATTTTTTTTTATTAAGCCTTTAGGTCTCATGATCTTGTCTTTGGTATGGATTTACTACATGAACATCAATCCGTGCTTGATTATGTAGGCAAAAGAGTGAATTTTTTTGATGACCTTGGGAAAATTGTAGAATTATAAGGCATATAAGGACCTAAAAGACTTTAAACACTCTCAAGATTATAACTAAAAAGGGTTATTAGAAAAGAGTTCAATCTTTACCTATTTTAACTATAGGAATTGCCTAAGGAAAAGGAGTTAGTACTTGAAGATTTTCTTATATTGAGGGAATTCATGGATGTTTTTATTGAGAAGCTACAATTTACCACCTAAATGGGAATTTGATTTTTATATTGATCTAATACTCATATCTTCCCCTAATTTTAAATCCCATTACAACATGAATGTGGCTAACTTACAACAATTAGATGTTTAGCTACAAGAACTTTTGGATAATGAAAACATCCAGCCAAGTGTGTCCCCTTGGGGTGCTCTAGTAATCTTTATGAAGAAGAAGGATGGTACATTAAGTATTTACAATAATTACCACTTGTTATTTGATCTAACAATAAAAAATAATTATCCTTTGCCTAAGATTGATGAATTATTTAACAAAATTATGGGTGTTATCATCTTCTCAAAGATTAATTTGAGATTAACCTACCATCATCTATGAATCAGTGAAGAGGAAATTCATAAAATGATGTTTAGAACTCATTATGGACATTATGATTTCATGGTTCTACATCTTGGCCTAACTAATTCACCTATAAAAGTCATCAATATTATGAACAATGTATTGAGAGAATTATTAGATAAGTTTATGCTAGTTTTTCTTGGTGACATTTTCATTTATTCTAAAAATGAGGTTGAGCATGATCAACACCTTCATTTAGTCTTGTAAAGAGTAAAATAATGTAATATACTTGAAAAATTATTTCAATATGCATTTTATGAATCTAAAATTCATTATTTGTGTCATATTATTTTGAAGGCTGGCATTGTTGTGGATCCTATAAAAAACTTAAGCTATTCAAGATTGACCTTCTCCTACTAATGTGCATGAAGTGCATAGCATCATGGGTTTAGTAGATTTTTACCATCATTTTATTGAAAACATTTATAGTTTATCTTATTAAATTACCTCTTTGAAGTTCAAAGGTAAGAAATTTGTGTGGAACCCTCAGTGTGAGGAGGATTTTAACAAGCTAAAAGTTTGTTTACAACAACACCTATTCTTATCATCCTGGACCCAAATGGTAATTTTGAGTTTTGGATTGATGCTTCTAAGGAAGGCTATGGAGGCATCTTGACCCAAGATGGTAAAGTTGTGGCTTATAAGTCATGGAAATTTAAGGATCATGAAAATAATTATCCTACACATGACATGGAGCTTGTTGCCATTATTCATGCACTCAAACAATAAAAACATTTCATTCTGGGAAAGCCTTTAAAGGTGAAGTCTGATCACTATATCTTTGAATATTTATTTTCTCAAGATGAATTGAATGCATGCTAGTGTAGGTTGCTATAATTTTTTTATCAATTTTGATATGGATATATCATATTTAAAAGGAAAGTAGAATCATGTGGTTGATGTACTGAATAGATGCACATACCTTGATACCTTGTCAATTTTACAAGTAAATTTTAGATTTTTTTTAGAACAACTTGCTAATTCATTATTCCATGATGTAAGAGTAGGTTTGGATGATGACCCTATAGCAAAGATATTTCTTGATTTTTTTGTTGTAACATATGAATTTATAAGGTATAAGGACCTAGTTTATGTTCCTAATTTGGGTGACTTTAGAAATTAGGTGCAAAAATAATTTCATAAAATGCCTCATTATACTCATATAGAGGTCACAAATATGATGCATGAATTGATAAGGTTTTATTTTTATCCTATAATGAAGCATGATGTCATTTATTTTATAGTAAAATGCTTGGAATGGCAATGGGTTAAAGTTGAGCATTACCTTCCAGGAGGGGTGGTGTAACATCATATATTCAAAGATAAAAGTGGACTGTACTCTCACTTGATTTTATTTAAGGGATACCAAAATCACATAGCAAGAATGATACTATCCTTGTGGTGATTGATAAGGCAACTAAATTTGGCCACTTCATTACCAAAAAATTGAATGATGACACTTCCATGTTTGCATAAAATTTTATGAAATAATTAGTTAGACTTCATGGCATACTTGAAGTGATTATTTTACACTATGACAAGTTGTTTACTTCAATATTTTGGTGTACGTTGACTGTAGCCTTTCGAACAAGGATAAATTTTAGTTCTACTTATCACCTAAAATTAAATGGATAAACTAAAAGGCTCAACTAGGTGGTTTATGATATGATGCACATATACGTTATGGATAAGAAAATTAAATGAAAATATTATCTCCATATAGTTGAACATGCATATAATAATTCATACCATTTTGTAATAAAGATGGCTCCATTTAAAGACTTATATGGGCATAAGTGTAGAACTCATCTTGGTTGGGATAGATTGGAAAATAAATCTATTATTGGACCTAATTTACTAGCATAATATAATAGGTAGATGGAATTAATAAGGAGAAATTTAACAAAAACATTAGATTGACGAAAAAGCTATGATAATCAAATGAGAACTCGGCATGAATTCAGCATGGATGATAAAAAATTTTACGTGTTAGACTAAAAAAAAGTTTCATAATGTTTGAAAAGTCTTCCAAGTTAGCACTATGATTTATTGAACCCTTTGACATTGTGGAAAAGATTAGTCCTATTGTTTATTGATTGGCTTTTTCCCTTCTCTATGAAATATTCATAATGTATTTCATGTTGCTTTTTAAAGAAAGTATATACCTAAACCATATCATGTTTTGGATTAGACTCATTTATAAGTCACAAAAGAGGAAAATATCCAGTTAAAACTAGTAAGAATCTTAGATCATCATAGTATTAAGTTATGATATATATAGCAAGTTTTTCTACAATGGAACCTGTTGAGCAAAGGAAGTACTATTTGGGAAGATACACATGTTTTTCAAGTAGCATTATGCATGGCTATTGGATTAAGTCATTAGGATGGATCCCTTTCAAAAGGGGAAAGATGTTATGACCCCAAATTTTTATGATCTATTTTACTATTAAAACATTGAAACTTACTACTAGTAGTTTACTTTAGTTAGATTAAATGTTAGACTAGATACAATGTATTTAGACTGCATGTTTTATTTTGTATTTGATAATTTTATGGATTATTTTTGTAGTTGATGTTATTATGATTCAATAATTATTTATCATTTTTTTATATGGTACTATTTATGTTATTTTTTTGGTTGTATATATTATATATGAGCTAGGTAGATTTCAAAAGTGGTTTACCCAAACTGAAGAAATTCTAAGTAGTCAGACAAGTCTAATAGGTATACTAGTTTTCTGTAATGGTTTACATTATTTAGACATCTCGGTTGGTCATGGATTATGTCATTGTCATGAAATTGGTACTAGATGCATTTTTTTTTGCTATCATGTTTTTATATTATTTTTAGAAGTCATTAAATTTTGTTATTTGGTTTGTGGTTGCAGTCTTTTGCTTTACCTCTATGATTGACATTTATTGTCTCATTTTGTGTAAACTCCTATTTACTCATGCACACCTACATGGATCATACTCACCTAAGTGGATGTATTACCTAGGACCTATCGGGACCTACCCTTGACACCCATTAGACTACTCCTTAGACCAGATATATACATTGTATTCCTAAAGTCAATGCATGAATGTTACATGGCTTTGTTATATTGTGTAATGACATTAACATTGATATTAAACATGGTTTAATTAGTTTAAATCATTCATTTAATTTACATATGGTTGATGACATATTATGGTTAATTGAGTTATTCATATTTATGTTTGTTGATGGCATAGACCATGGGGTTAAGAAGTTAATCAATCTTGTTAGCACCAATTATGTTGTTTAAAGTGTTAAGATACATTTTCATTGGCTAGCCTTTTATGTTTTTTAATCAAGATTTAAAGATAGGACAATTAATGACTATTTTATTCATGGTAAATCTGGTTGGGGATTGCATTTGGGAATATAGGAGGATTTCTCTCTCCCAACATTCAATACAAACATTGAATGGGTATGGGGAAACTAGACAAATGGAATGGGGAGCTAGATGTCAAATGAGAAAATTTGATGGCATTATGAATATGGAAAAGGAAAGAGGATAATAGTGAAACTTGAATGGTTTCTATGTTAGTAATGATGTATTTTAGACACACGGCTTGGAAAGTGGAATGTTTTAGTTTCTATCTAATTGGATTTTTTGATTTATCTCTCTTCAATTTTGGGTAAGTTATATTTTTCCTAGTTATTTGTTTTACTATGCAAAACTTGGATAAAATTAAAAGGCTACATACGTAATTATAAGTATTAGGAATTATATATGCATATTCAGACCTTAATAAGATTCAATATGGATAGATATTTAACATTTTTCATATAAACTTGGAAAATAGAAATTTATACATTATTTTGGGTTGTATTTTTTGAATCGTGGATTTTGAATATATTTTGTTGACTTTGTTTTTAGTAATGTTTCATGGGTTTTATTTTATTTTTGATTGGCAAGTTTTTATTGCTCTATGTTAAAAAGGATGGTCATTGGTGATATAGCTTTCTATGCATATACATCCTCGTACCTATTAGTGAAGGTTTCATGGCTTCATTTTGTGTGAATATAGGATGTCATGTTTTCTTCATTAGTAATGGATGTATGAATTTGAATAGTTAAATTCAAATATGTATATCATTATGAGGAGTTAATTTTTTATTGAAGGTTTTGGTTTATTAAAACATGATGTTTCTTTTTTGGCCACATACAAAGATCTTGGTGGTTAATTTTGGGTTTTCCTAATAATGAATGTGTTACCATATAATTCATGAACTCGATTTACCTCAGTTTTCTAATTATAATGGTTGGGGTGGGAGGGGGGGGTTGTCTATATTTTATATGATGATATTACTGGAAAGTATTTGCATCCCTTATATGATATGACAATATTTGTTTCTTATTTTGATCTAACTAGTATAAATAGGATATTATGTTGGGTCTTGACCATTGGAATGTTTTGACTATTATTTAATTTATGCCATTTAATTTTGATAAAATGGTGTTTGAGAAAGTCATGGGTTATTTTAAATAAAATTTATATTTTGAGTTCATTTTGAATGTATTCTTCCTATTAGATTATTATGAAAGCATAGTATTTTTCTAGGAAGTCGAGAAGCATAATTCATTATAAAGTTAATATTCATTTTATTATGAAACTTCTAAAGAACATTGATGTTAATCTTATAATCGAATGTGATCTATTTTTGAGGTTGTGTGGCTTTATTATGATATTAATTTAGGTTTTTTCTTATTGTATCTTTAACCGCATGGAATATAGTCATGTCATGACCCCTTTGTGATTATATCGACTAATATTTTTTCTATATATTGACTTCCTTTGTATTCAGGTGTTGTGACCTTTAAGTTTGTTTGCATTTGTTCTTAACTACATTTTGATCCCTTTTTTTGATTCTATAGGCATATTTAACTTGGTTTTGGTAATATTCTTGAGGGTCTTTTAAATATTTGGATGTGTTTGGACTGCCAGTTTAATGAGACATGCTTTTTTGAGGTCATGATTAAGTTGATTGGTTTTATGTTAGATCATGTGTATGATTTAATGACTCACCTCTATAATATGGCATGCATGCATGTGTGTGTGTGTGTGTGTGTGTGTGTGTGTGTGTGTGTGTGTGTGTGAGAGAGAGAGAGAGAGAGAGAGAGTGATTAAAATGTTTTGGGTCTAAGAGGGCATTGAAGAAGTCTAAAAGAGTTTTCATTTGTTTTTATGAAATACCTAGGTTGGTGTTGAGCTTGTATGTTTTGGAAATGTTATCTTAAATCCTAGTTTAAATATTATGTATGTCTGACTGAGTTAAGTGACTTATCTAGATTCTTTTTATATTAATTGTATTTTGGTTGTGAATTATATGTCTACATGGTTAAATGGCCATCATTCCTAGAATAGACTTGAGTGATTAAAATAATTGGTATAATGTATTATTAGTATAAATTTCTAGTCAGGACATGTAAGGTTGATCATAAAATTAGATGGGAATCCAAGGTGGATAATTCGAAGACCATAGAATGGATTAGTTTTTAATCCATTCTATATCAATGGAAACCATGTTAGTAATCCCTACTTCTTATATATATTGAAGATGGATTAATTATTCCTACCTTTCCTTGTAATCTAATTACTTTCCTTTTTGTAACATTTTATTGTCGAAATGTCTTCTAGTTAGAAATGAAATTTCTCAAAATTCCCTTCACATCCATGGTTTTCACAACCATAATCTTGCTAATAGTTTTGGTGGTAAGTGACACTAATGGTTGGGCTCATAGGTTTAGTTTGGAGGTCCTATCCAATTCATCCTCTTATTGATCCATGCTTTGATGATTTCATAGCTTCATGAAGTAAATTACTAACAATTTAATTATGTTCTATTTCATTAGTCTATTTGAATAAAGATATTGAATTAGATAATGTTGTCTTGATTATTAAGGGTTAAATATGATAATACTAACCTATGTTGATAATGGGATTCAAAATTTAAATTGAAGTTGAATGTTTCCTGAAGGCAAGATGGCTAATTTTATCTATATTGTGGAAGGTAACAAATTTTAGGTATATTAAGTTATTAGATATTTGTTTTATCTTTCTTCATGTTGATAAAGCAAATGTTTAATGTTATTAATGATGGAGCTAATTTTACAACAATGATTTATAATTAAGTTTCATTACTACACATCTTGCATTTTATTAACCCATGTTAATCATTATGATATTGATTCCTTAGTTTAATTGGATATTTAAATTAGATCTATTTGATGCTATCCTAAATAAGATTCATTTATACAATTATATAAGATTTACTAAAAACATATTGTGTATAATTAATAATAATATGGATATTTCCATTCTAATGCAAGAATAATCTTTTGGCTACATTATATAGATAACTAAATATATATTATATTGTTTGATTCATAAATACATAGTTTTAATCTAAGCATAACATTTATATTTGATTTATTACATTATATATTATGAATCCATTACATAGATGCATGGTATATGGTAATCTTAGTTATTTCTAGCTATGCATAAACTATTAAAATGTTACATGTTACTGGTGCATGCAGAAACATAAAAAGAATCCTTAATTCTAACACAAATTTTAGACATACCTGATTGTGTATAAAGTTATGTATGTTGCATATATCATATCCAAAAATTATTACTTGTCTTGTTGCATTGATTATTAAATGAATTATAATTTAACCTAATTCCTTTACTTAATCAATATGTTTCATAGTCATAGTATTTTTGCTTAGGTTTTTTATTAAATGAAATGAATTGAAAGACCCTAAATGGATTGTTTAAATGTAATGATGTAATTAGGAATCAATTAGATGATATGATCAATCTAAATATTTTTTTCCACTTCATTTACTATTGTGTAAACATACAAAAAAAAATGTGTATGCTTGCTGATTTTTATTCCTTGGGTTGTATGTGCTTTCACTTTCCATTCTAATAGATAAACATGCTTGCCTTACTACCCATGTCTTGCCCAACAAAAAACTATAAAACTTCCTTAAGTGGAATATTTCATTTGAGTTTCACTCAACTTGAAACTCGATGAAATTATATTTTAATATGATTATGTTGTATTCTATTGTAGATAAATCACTTGTTGTTCTCTTCTAATTCATTTAAATACAATCTTAATTCAAGAATGTGATAGTTCATTGTGTATTCATTTCCTTAGATGATAATGGAACATTGTATTAAAATAATTGATTCCTTTTCTTATATAGTTACCTAAGAGTGAATTAACTATGAGATTCTTCCTTTTGAAATGATTATATAATTAAGGACTAATTAAATTACGTACCTTGGATTAATAATGTCTTGATCTCTCTTATTTTATAATTTCACATTGGCTATGCCAATATCATGTTGTTATATTGATTCTTTTTTAGACTGCCTAAAGGATATTTGATGAATGATGATATTGATTATAACTATATCAATAATCACTATTCTAAATAACAACATCCCTTTTTAGTAAATAAATGATGTATGATTTATTAAGATAATGGTGCAATGACCTTAAAGGTTGTGAGATGTTTATGACCTTAGTTGGTAGCACTATAAAACTTTTAGTTTAAAATCTAATTTTCTCTTTATGTAATAATATTTTTATTGGATTAATGATTATAAATCCATATGTGATGAATTTATTTATAGTTTTTGGTTATGATTACTTATCTAAATTATGTTTAAATATGAGATTAGTAACCTGTACTTTTAACCTAAACCTATATTAACCTAAATGATAATTTAAGATGTTAGAGTTATCCTTCTTAGTTATGATAATCCTTAAAATTAACCATCCTCAACTAGGATTGAATGTGACTGAGCAGAGTGGGGTATTTAACCAGGGTTAAGGACCTATAAATAGTCCTATGTAGAAGTATGAGTGCTACATATGTCACTTATATCCTGTTTGTGTATAAGTACATTGATACACTATGAACCTAATGAAACATATATTAAAGTAACATGTTTCCCCAATACACATTTTTTATGTATTTATGTCTAGCTAATTACCTTATTTCACCTCTTTTGGTTCATGTTGTGTGTAATTGAGTGCACTTAATGTTTAATGTTTGCATAAGCAAGTGAGATAATTTGGTCTATTGTGCATCCAAAACATACTCTGATATATAAATTTAGTCTTTTTTAGGGTTTATTTCAAATGTAACCTCAACTCTAAATATTTTTTTAATATATGTCACAAATATGAGAAACATTATCCCAAATCTATTAAAAAATGAATGATAAATGTATAGAATTCTAGACTAGGTGTATAGATGAATCATGTAAACTATATACAATTATGCTAACTATAAATGTTTGGAGTCATGTGTCTATCGAATTAAACCACCATTTTAAACCCCTCAACCATTAACCCCTTAGTTGAGGGTAATAAAATATAATAGCTATGTTAAATTAAAAGGATGAGATCACTATATTATCTATGCATGAACCATGTATCATACAAGAGTAACATGTCTTAGTAGATATATTAATGAATATCATAGTGTGTGATGACAAAAATTGATAATATTTATAATATGGATCTTATAAATGTCTATAAAGTGAAATTTAAAACTAAACACATAATTAAATAAATACACAAGATCACTCAATGTCACATAAAAAAGGGAGCCTAAGGACACTACAAACAAGGGGCATATTTAAATTTCCCATGCTCAAAAGGAGGTCATATTAGAATATCCACACATAAAGTAATAACATTAAATGGAATAAAGTCTGAAAAGCATGGAACATATTCAAATGTTCCACAGATAAGATAGTAACAAACAATAATTACACTCAAGGAAGTGATGATGTGAATAAATGAAGTATAAAAAATAATAATCATTTATACTAGTCCATATATTTATGTGTTAGAAAAAAATGTATTGTAACATAGGATATACATTATATAATATAAGATGTGAACATGAATATAATAATGTATAACCATTATTATATGATATGAACATGATAATCCATAAGTGGAAAAAAATTATAACATGTATTGATCATTATTAATTAGAAATAAGATGCCCCCAATGTAGTGTGTTACCTAGGAAGAGGAAAAATCTAACATCTCCATGTGCATGTATAATGGATCTAATGTATACCTATATCACACATAGGTACATTTGAAGCATATGTGTGTATACTAAATAAATGATATGATATCTACTAACATAAAGTAAATAAAAAAGTAGCAATGATATATTAAACATGTGTATGTTGAAAAATTTATTGTATTTTTTATTTTATTTTAATGTTTTTGGTATTTTATAGGAATAATTGTTATTTTTTAGGCATATTTTAAAGGAAAAGTATTAAACTATTATCCCTTGTAATTGATGTTCATATTAAACTATAAACTTGGAATATGGTACGTCAAACTGGTGATACTAACAAGGGGAATGCATAGGTGTCATATATAGAATGTTACAACATGTGGTACTTTGTGTATGTTTCATAGGACTTTGTGGTTATTTAAACCCATTGTTTTAGTGATATGTGGTTTACTTGTTTTAGTTGTAATAATAACATATTGATTTGTTCTTATCAAATAGGTGGACCATAAAGTTGTATACCATGACTCCATGGAGTCCACTATGTGTCTCTAGTGTAATGATATCTCAAGTATCAGATGCCTAAGACAAGGTATTTTTTCTTATCATCTAATGCATAGTTAGCCTTAGTAGGTTTTATAATTAGTTGTCTTGGAACAAACTTTTCTTGTTCATGCGGATGTTGATATGGAATTATGGTAACTATAACTAAACTACTGGTATTAATGTATTTAATACACCCATGCATTATGGAAGGTACCATATAGAGTTAAGGTATAAATAATTATCCAAATAACATATCTAATATTATTATGTATGATATAATAGAAAAGGTAGTGACCACATGTATAGGACCAAATTTTAAAGATAAATAAATCTCACCAGTAACCTATTATGATGTCCCATTTAATGTTCTAACCATTTTGGTCAAAGGTTATGAATCATCATTTTTATATCATAAATGTGTGAGTAAATTTATGGTATATATATATTATCACTAGAACCATTATTAACCATATATTTATTTATATGTTGATGATCAAGGCATGATCTAAAAACTATGAGTGTATATTTGAATCATCATCAAAATATCACTCTCATCAAATGTAATATAAGGTCTATGAATGATATCAGGTATATTTTGTGTAAGCTTTCAAATTATCTAATATAATTGGTGCCCATAGTATGGTGGAGGAGGATGTGAATTATATGTCATTTTAACTTTTTGATTATTATTAGAATGAACTTTTAATGGATCATTAAACATCTTTTGGTTTTGATGGTCACTAGGTCATGACCCTAAATCCATTCAAGGATAATCAATGATAATTCAATGATTATAAATAAGGTCTTAGATATTATGTTTTAAAGTATAAAATTTGTTTATAAAATTCCCAAGTCCTTGGTTATAGTCACAATATGTATTAGCATCATATCCCTTTCATAGAGGTCAAGTTGTATCAACCTTTATAAGAGGAGGGAGATATATGGGATGACACATCACAGTATTATTAAGTAATGAAGATGGAGACTAGGTTAATATTAGTAAGTGGTGTCTTAGCTACATTGGAAAAGATAAAATGTTAATTTTCTATGACACTGAATT
>JARHVA010007229.1:570000-595000 GCA_037957365.1 Torreya grandis | reverse complement strand
ACAAAGTGGCACATGTGCAAGGAACTATTATAAAAGTGCTCAAAAGGAATTTTATTGTGCCAAGTGTCATAATCATAGGAGTTTTGATTAAGATCTAATAGTGAATGCTACAAGATAAAGACATGTTAATCTGTAAAGATTGATGGTGCACATTTATTCAATATTGTAAGGGTATACAAGATGAGGTCAACTTGTTCGAGGTTTAATGATTGGATAGTGGATTAGTACAAATTATATTTCAAGCTATATTGATGGTGTAAGTTGAGTTAGATAAATTTAGAGCATGATATGAGGACAATGTGGTAGATGTTTAATTGTGACCATTTGTTTTTAAATATTTAAAATTTACAAAGGGAAAAACTACTCTGTAGTATTTTATCTATAATTTTTAATCTAGAATGAATTAGGCATATTAAAAAGCAAAGTTTTAGAGTACATCAAGGCACATCTAGTGAATCTAGTTAGAAGGTCTAAATGTTTGTACAATAAAAGTTATTGAGATCCATATTTGACTATGTATTCATTCATAATCTGTAAATAACCTGAGAAGGGAAATTGAGTTTCTCTTAATGGTATTTCATTGATTTGAGATGAGATAACTATTGAAGAGTGTTTTATAATCAATGAGGACCATATATGTGGATTATTAATCTTTAGTCAATAATATTCAATATGATCAAAGGATTAGAATGTGAATATGTGTTCATTCATGGTGGCTATGTGCACATAATGTTGTTTGAGTGAATTGAGATTTAGCAGAAGGGTGATGTGATGTTTTTTATAACTTAAGGAGAACATATATATTATGTGGCATGGGTCCATGTATTCAAAAGTGTTTTTTTGTTTTTATTCTCCTCAAAAATATGTCAAAGAAGTGAATTGTTCTTTGTAGGACCTAAAAGGTGACTTAGGCCTATTTGAAAGAGGGTTGTACTTAATGGTGACCCATGTTAGATGTTTTCAGGATGAAGGCATGTGTTTTGGCTAAAAAGTAAGGTTGTGATCATAATAATAATAAATAATCTATAAAAGGTAAAACCAAATGTGATGGTTTCTATGCTTATTGAATAGGGGGTGTGAGACTTGAAAGAAGAGGTGCATGTGAGATTTGTAGATCCAAGGACTGATTGTGTGCCTAGTAGATGGGTTATATAACATAGCAGGTTGATGACTATGTTTATGACCTTTAGGTCATATTTATGATGTCAAACACATTTCTCTTATAGGTTTTATATTTAGGTCTAAAGGACTTGACCAATAGGTGGTCAGAAGGACTTGATCATCTTAGGGGTAGGCGCTCATTGTGAAACATGTGTTTGGGTAAAATTAGTTAGAAGTTCATGACCAATATGTGGTTATATGGACATGATAATCCTAGGGGTGGGTGATCCTTATCAAATAGGAGTTTGACTAAATTCTATTCATAAGGACCTAACCAGTCTCATGTTTATGATTATCTTATAAGATAATTAAACCATGTGTTTATAGGCTTGAGAGTGGGTTTTGTTACCCATGAGGGTTTCCCAAAAGAATCATGTATTATGTGTTTGATCTTGTGTATGATTTGAATGTATGAGATCTCTTGTTTATATTGTTTTATCAAGTTGATCTATGTTGTTTGATTAATATTTTGAAAGGATCTAAATTGAATAGTGAAATATTTGTCATCACTAGTTCACACCCCTCTCAGTAACTTTACCTCCAACATTTGGTATTAGATTAGGTCCTTTGGTAAAGGATTGACTACTTGAAGGAGATTTAAGGTACAATATGGGTAGCCATAAAATGTAAGGAGTTTTTTTCACTAAGCAAGCACTCATGTTTAATAGATCCAATTATGATTTTTAGAGTGCGAGGATGAGGACCTACATCATGTCCCTAGGGTTTGATACTTTGCAATATATTATGTATGGTTATTCTACATATACTATTCCTCCATCTAATTTTGTAGATAAGAAGTTATATTTGAATAAGTCTAAGGCAATGAATGCTATCACTTGTGGTCTCTCAGAGACTAAATACACCAAGGTAATCTAATGCATATCTTCCAAGGAAATATGGGATATATTAAAGACTATTTATGAAGGATTTTCAAAGGTTATGTTGGCCAAGTTATAGACTCACCAAATACAATTTGCGATTTTTAATATGAAGGAAGAAGATTCTATGGCAGCCTTTCTACAAAGAGTTGATGATATTATGAACATCATCAAAGGTATTAGAGAGATGCTTGAATAAGTTACTATATTTAAAAAGGTATTAAGGTCTATCTCTCTCTCTCTCTCTCTCTCTCTCTCTCTCTCTCAATTTTGATTCTAAATTATCTACTATAGAATAAAGACATGATTTTACTAAGATTAATATGGATGAATTGCATGGAATCCTTACTGCATATGAGATGAGTGTAAATGATGATATACCACTAAATAACTAACATTCAAGATATAAATAAAGAGATTTTTTTTTTAAAGTAATAAATTCAAGGAAGATGGCATATATGATATTGATGAAGATGAACTAATTGCTTTGTTTACAAAGAAATAAAAAATAGGGTCAGGCAAGTATAAGGGTAAACTACCCTCAAATGTTTCAATTATGGAGAGGTAGGACATTTTACTAATAAGTCCCTTATAAGCATAAAAATAATGATGATGTAGAGGATGGTGATAGCCAAGATGAAGACAAGGAGATATACTAGACTGATAATAGGAAGAAATGATTTAGAAAGTATGACAACAAGAAGTCCTTCAAGAGAAAGAAGAGTCTCTACACAAATAAAGATTGCAACTCATTAGATGAAAGTGAAGATAGTGACTGTGAGTTTGATAATGAATATGATGGTCCTATTGAATATAAATCACTCTTCATGGCTAAGGAAGGAGGATGCTCATATCAAAATGAGTCTACTTAGAGTGATTCAGATGATGATAAATATCAGATGGACTGTGAGACTAAATTTCTCAATGCTCTTAAAGAACTGAAGATTGAGAAGAAGATTAATAAGAAAATGAAGTCTTAAATAAAGGACTATGAGGATTAATTCAATGTGTATGAAGAAATAATGAATGAAGATACCAAATATCATGAAGATATAGCCAAATATCTCATTTTTTATTTAAAAATTATGTCTACAAGCTTGAAAGATAAATAAGATGAATGATCAAGGTATGCAATTAAAAATGAGTCATTAAAAGTTGAGTTAGAGAATACATCTACTAATATTCAAAATTTTATGAGATTTGAAAAATCTCAAGTGATCTAGATAATATTCTGAGTGTTCAAAATCATGCAAGTGATATAACATATTTTGGATACAAAGAAGAATTAAAAAATACAACTATAGACAAGATGAAGACTAATATAAATTAGACCTTGAAGGTCAACAATCAGCCAGGGAATGGATATGTTGAGAAAGTGAAGATAAATCATAATAGACAATTAAATTCTATGAGTTATGCAAGTTTTAATGGTTAATTTTACAAATGTAATCAGTTTGGTCCTAGAGATAGAGAATGCAAAAAACCTGTTAAAAATGATTTTTCATAAAACGATGATGGGGTTCATTAGTCAAAAAGTGTGAAAAAAGTTAAGTTCCTCATTTTTCTTGATGAGGGAGATTTTGGTAGTCATTATCCAAATAAGGTAAGGCAAGGTGAATCTTCTTCAAAAGGAGTAGATTATTTCAATTGTTAAAATAATAGACATATTACAAGATTTTAATCTAATTATGAAAGGCATGATAAGATTCTTGCAAAAGGTATGGTATGATTCAAGTGTTAAGAGAGAGGTCACATTACTAAATTTTACAAGAAAAGGTGTAAAAGAGAGTCTAGGTTTAAGCGAGTTCTTAGAGTGCAAGAATGAAGGCAAGTTAACTCATAGAAACCAAAGGTGGTAAGTGTGAGTCATGATGAGTCTGTAGGTCCATGCAATCTATTCGATATGGAAGATAATGCTATAAAAGTTTGAGAGTACCAATAACTCTCATTATCTGCTAATGTTGAGAATGAAGAGACCAAGCTCAAAGAGAAGATCAAGGTGATGATTGAGGCTAGTTCTAAGCTGTGTATGGATTCAAGTGAACACCCTATTATTGATGAGTAAGTTTCATGAAAATAAAATAATTTATCGATACCTAGTGATGAGGTTATAAACTAAAAGGATTATATTATTCAACTGAAAATGTATGTCATGAATATATGTTATCCCCATGTGTTGTCAATATAGTCTTAGAAAAGAAAGAGAATGTTGTAGTGGATAAGTAAGTTATTTCTCTTAAGCCTAAGAAGAAGAATAAGAAGAACAATCATTTATATAACAACAAGAGGATCAAGGAAGTAATAAAGGAGATGTGGGAAACTATTGGTTTCATATTTTTCTAAAGAACCATGTGAATTAGGGTGTCTCTATCTATGCTTCTTAAAATACTCCTTTCACTGGAGAAGCAAGTGTTGTTTTGGTGTTCTTCAGAAGGTCATATAATGAAAGAGATGAGTGTTTCAAGTTGGAGTTCATGTGTAAAGATTGGAGAAGTGTTATGATGACTTCATAATCATGTCATAACGTGTTTTTGTTATGTGTGTAGTGTCTATAGGATTAGAATGTGTGTTTTTAGGTGGCATAATGAGATTGATGGAATGCCAAGAAGAGTTTGGTGCTTAGAAAGATCAAAGAAATGGTATAGTAAGTCAAGGTTACCAAAGGTGTGAAGGATCAAATTATGGTCCAAGAGTGTGTGTTATTTGTCTCCATGTGTGGAAGAAGTTTCATTGCTGGGTGTTTACCAAAAGGAGGTTTGTTGAACTTGTTTGTTTTGAGATTCTAGAGTTTTGACCTATTCTAGAGAAGTGGTTTTCCTTATTATTTGAGGTCTAAGGATTATTAATATGTTTAATGAACCAAATTAGTTGTCAAATAAATCTTCAAATAGATTTTAAGGATTGTGTTTTTTAAATTATTCATGATTTTATCAAGATGGAGGCCTAATTTACTAGTAGGATTGTGAAGGAAGTATGTTGCAGATGAGGAGATAAGTGATGAAAATCTATGTGCCCAATGGGTAATATGAAAGTGCTCTAGATATGATGTTTTAGGTATTAAAGGATAGTATACCGAAAGTTGTGGGCTCTACAAGTACTAGCTAGTGCTACAAGGAGTCTAAACAAGCCTAGTGTGAAGAAGAGTGCTTTTTTAATTAGTTTATACAAAAGAGCAAGGAATGAGTGTTTCAAGGTGATTATTTAAGTTATTTTAGATCATGTTTCCTTTTTGGTTAGTGGAATGATGTTTTATTGGTAGTCCTTCAGATTGCTTGAGAGAGAAGGCTAGTAAGATTATGTAGTGGTCTTCATGATGTGAGAAGATCTTAAGATGTTGAGGTGAAATGGCTCAGATACATTAGGATTCCTTGTCAGAGGTTTCTTAGGGAGTTACATAATATTTTAGTAATTTTGTGTGTTCTTTCTTCATTATTTATAGTGCTTGGTTTGAGAGTGTTGGCATGTAGTAAGAGGAAGTGGTCAAGGAAAGAATAGGTAGGCTCAAGGTAAGGGAGAGTTTGAATCATATTTATAAGGGGGTAATCTCATATTATTAATAGTTTTATGTCCTTGAGATCAATTTTTTCCCACTTTGTCATTGAGTCAAAGGGAGAAAAGGTTCTTATTATGAGACTGCTTGAAGAGAGAAAAGGAAGCTGAGTTGTATATTAGGTGTTGACATCAATAACAAAGGGGGAAATTTTTGGAGAGTTATTAGTGATGTAATGGAGGTGTCTATCTAAGTGTATAAAGTGTATTTATATTCTAAATGTCAATGGTAAAGTGTGTAGTGTGATTGTCCTATTATGATTGAAGTAGGCTTAGTTGATCTTTAGTTTTGGCATGGTTATGGATGTTTAGAGATGAGTATGGTGATTTGAGGATATGAAAGAGGTCCCATAAGAGGTATTATATGATTTTAATGATTATTTTTGTGTGTGTATTTCATATGCTAGTTTATAGTTTTCATCTAGATATTTTGAGTCTAGTGGCAAAAACATCTGAGTAGGTAGTTTACTGACATCACCATTACCACATATGGATAAGTCAAGGGGAGTTGGTCATATTGGTATGATAAATTAGTCCCATATTAATATGGTCTAAGTTTTATGTCATTCAATTGAATGGAGATAAATATATGTTGTTGCAAAGTTGGTCTCTCAAATAGAAGTTCACTATGTTCCTATACTTGGTCAGACCATCATTGCACGCCATGCAGATATGAATGAACCAAAAAGTTTGTGAATTGAATAGAATTAATAAAAGTGTCAACCAAGGTCAAATTTTTTAAGTGATGTTATCTATACTTCTAAGAAGCTACCCTATAAATTTGGAATCTTGAAGTGATTTCTATCTCAAGTTATAAAGGTTCAAAGTTACTTAAATAGACTGTGATGGGTCAGAGACTGTCATGTTTAACCACATATAAAAATGATTTCCTTGGTATAGAAGATACAATATTGATAATTTAATCATACATATTTACATCAATGGTGTGTATAAATTCTAAATTTCAAAGGTTGCATGTGAAGGTGACAAGTGTCACAAGATCACTAGTTTGACAAATGATCAATGGTGAGCAATAGTTTGTACTAACAAAGATCAATGGTGCAGGACAAGTCACAGAGTCAATAATACATGTGAGACTACCTGGTGGAAAAAGCACAAGTGACAATCATTAAAGTGATTATAAGGCATATGAGGGTGTTGAGTGTCATAATAGTGAGAGTTTTAATCAAGATCTAATGGTGATTACTATAAGATAAAGCCCTAGTTAATTCGTAGAGATCGACAATGAGCATTTAGTTAATATTGCATGGGTGCATGAGATGAGATCAACATGTTTGAGGTTTAATGATTAGATATTGGATTATTATGAGTTAAATTTTAATCTAGATTGATGGTGTAAATTGAGTGAGTTTAGTGTATAGCATGAGATGAGGAAAAAGTAGCCGATGTTTAACTCTGATCATTTATTTTTGAATATTTGAAATTTATAAAGGGAAAATGAGTCTATAGTATTTTGTCTATAACTTTTGATCCAGGACAAATTCGAACGTGAAGTATAAATTAAAGTTGTAGAAGACTCCAAGTCACATCTATTTAATCTTTTTATAAGGTTTGAATGCTTTCAAAATTAAAGTTATTGAGCTCCAAATTTGACTTTGTTTTCATTCGTGATATGAAAATAACCCAAGAAGGGTAATTGAGTTGTTCTTGATGGTGTTTCAATGTTTGAAGATGAGATAACTATCAGAGAGTATTTTAGACTCTATGAGGACCATCTATATGGATTATTAAGGTTTGATCAATCATATCTAGTATGATTAAAGGATTAGAAGGTGACTATGTTTTTGTTCATGGTGGGTGTTTCCATAGAATGTTGTTTGAGTGAATTGAGATTTAGCTAAAGGATGATGTGATGGTTTTTATCACTAAAGGAGGATCAATAATTTTTTTGGCATGGGTCCATGTATTTTAAATTGTTTTTATGTTTTTATTTTTCTTGGATAAACATCAAAGAGGTGAATGGGTCTTAATAGTACCTAAGAGGTAACTTAGATTTATTTGAATTAAGGTTGTGCTTAAAGGTGACCAATTTTAGATGTCTTAAGGGTGAAGGCATGTGTTGTGGCCAAAAAGGAAGTTTTTGATCATAATAATCATAAAGACTCTATAAAAGGTGAAACCAAATGTGATGGTTTCTAGGATTGTTGAATAGGGGATGTGGGACATGAGAGAAGAGGTGCATGTGAGAGTTATGGAGCAAAGGAAAGGGTTTGTGCCTAATGGATGGGTTGTAGAATAGATCAAGTTAATGAATGTGTGTATGCCCTATAGGTCATATTTTTTATGTCAATCATAGTGCTCTTGCATGCTTGAATATTGAGGTCAAAAGGACTTGGCCAATAGGTGGTCAAAAGGACTTGATCATCTTAAGGGTAGGTGGTCCTTGTGAAACAGGTGTTTCACTAAGCTAATCAGAAGGACATGACCAATAGGTGGTTAAAATGACATGAAAGGTGTTTCACTAAATTCTAATAAGAAGGACTTGACTAGTATCATGTTTTTGATCATCTTACAGGACAAGTAGTCCATGTGTTTGCAAGATTGAGAGTGGTTTTTATTCCCCACGAGGGTTTCCCATAAGAATCATGTGTTATGTGTTTTATCTTGTGTATGATTTGAATATATGATCTTTCTTATTTATGTTGCTTGACTAATTTAATATATTATGTTTGATTAAGAGTTTTAAATGATCTCAATTGAAGATTGAAATATCTGGCATCACTAAGTCACCCTCACCCTCTTAATGATTGTATCTCCAACATTAAGGATAAATATTTTTAATAATTAATTTTATCCTTATTATTTCACATAAATATTATCTATATAATTATATAGGTTTTAAAGAGATTGGGTAATGTAAGAAAATAATGTGTAAACAGTATAACAATATCTTAAGATGGAAAATAGAAAACAAGTATAACCATTATATCAATTAGTAACTTGTGCATAAGAGAGAATTATAAATTAGGTTTTAAAATTATATTTATATTCATAAATATACAACCCTAAAAATAATGATGAATCCATAATGGAATCCTAGGGTTTGACATGATCACTATATAAATGGGTGAACCAAAATGTTTTACCTTAAATTTTATTTATGTGATCTAATAAATTTAAGAAAATCACTATTAATATATTTTAATGCCATTCAATGAAATATCGATTTGAATTATAAAGAAAATTATGATTGAATAACTTTAATTGATATTTACCTAAAATACTAATAGGATTTATATCCTTAGTGTGTTATTGTTTTATGAATGTCAAAGACTTAAGGTAATTCTCTAAAAATACCGTAAAATGCATTATAATTTGCTTGGATAAAAAATATGAATGTCTAGATTTGTCTAAATAAGTTTGTCAGGATATAAATGTCTATATTAGCATATAGATGTCTACTATGTTTGGATTCATCTTGTGAATATTTTCCCCACGTTTATGGCACATGTCACTACACATCCTTCACAATTTTTTTATTGTGCAAAATTACATAACATGTCAATACGTAAATCATAAAATAATGTGGTTCACTTCAAAACCATGGATCCACTTTAAAAATAAGTAATAGGTCTACAAAAGGGTATGTTAGGTTGGTTTACCTAACCTCAATCACTACCCAATAAATACCTAAGCACTACCTCAATTTCTAATACTCTAAAGAAAGAATAAAAAACACATACAATTTTTCCTAATAGGTATACGTATGTAATGATTCTTATTTTATAAATGCAACATGTAATATAAATTTCAACATTTGGAAATGGAAAAAAATAGAGTGGATAAGGTATTTCAAAGATATCTAATACATGGTCATAATTAATGATTTCTTAATTGGTATGATTAAAATAATGCATTTGAGTTTGTAAATTTTACATTAATTTTTCTCAGTACTTGCTTGATAGTAATAGATATTCCTATGTTATGAAATATTATTACCATTAAATTTTATAGATAGATAACAATTTGGGTATTTATCACATCACCAACATGAAGAACTTATGGGGAGACAACTAAAGCTATATTAAATTTTATAAATTAATGTAACTTGGCCCAAGGAAAATTCCATTAGAGATGAACACCTCTATAATTCCATAGACATATGAGTATAAAAAACTACTTTCAAAGGTAAGAATAATGATGTAATTATCTATAAAGAGTCATAGTATGATAATTATCAGGTTAGGCACAAAATATATAATTCCTATAAGTGGTTGATTGAAAAGGAAGAAAGTGAAACCCGTAGAAAACATGTTGATAAAACATAAGGATGTGATAGATCCATATGTTTATGCACAAGTCATGTAAGGTGAAGATATGTCAAGACTAACATTGCTAATTGTTTAATACCATATTTTATTATCTATAATACTATTGTTTACTAATTTTTATTTTATTTTCTATAATAATGACCTTGTTGATTTTTAATGAATAATATAGTCTTTTTTTATGTTTGTGATAGATATGAGTTAGAAAATTATTTATTTAAATTAAAATAATATGTTTTCTAATTGTTAAATATTAATTATTGGTCATTAAAATATAAATATAATTATACTTATATGTCATCTTTAATTAATTTTTCTAAAATAATATAATTAATAATTCTTATTTTATATTGTTTAAATTATTCGTAATAATTAAATATATTTAAAAATATATACGTTGATATAGCTTGCATCACATGAAACATATATTGAAGTATCTTATGTCAGCATCAACATATCCATAAAGCTAATATAGTAACGTTGATGTTATTTCTTGTGTTCAATTTTATTACCCAAATAAAATAAATTTTAAAAATTTAGGCAAGTTTTTTCAACATAAAAAGGTTTGATATAGAAAACATCATTAAAAACATCAAAATGTACCTCCAAAACAATCTCCAAACATTTTGTTGCTGAGAAAAAAATTTAATCATTTTTCCTAATGTAAATTACATTATAAAAGAGTTTAAGTCAAGATATGTTTTCAATTTTATACTATTATTTTTACCCAATTATATCAAAAACATTGATTCAGAAACATGATAATAGATAGTAATTCTAACGCCAACCTAGCTTTTTCAAATATTTACCATAATCTTTTTTCCTTTTCAAGTGATGTTATACATACCACTAATATTTTAAAATATTTAAAATGAGAACTTCAACTATAACACCCCCTTATGATACTCCAAAACCAACTAGTTTATTTTATTTGGAATAACGTAATTCCAACCATAGATTGAAAAACACATAAAATTATAGTTCACATTGTGCAAACACTAAAATATGGTATTAGACACTTGGAAATTTTAGTCTTAACCTACATTTTCATTACATGAATTTTTTGAACACATGTCAATTTTCTATACCCTTCTCTTTTATTTTCATGCTTGCCTTGGGTTAGAATTTCATAATTTTCCATTAGTAACCTACAATAATTCTCTATTCTATACTTAACATGTGAAATTTCATTATTTAATTACCACCATATCATCAATTTATTATTATTGTCTTTTAGAAAAGTTTGACAAGCTCAAAAGCCTATAGAAAACCACGGGTCAATTTTTGATAGACTCATGCATCTACCAAACACTGATATTTTTTAAAAATTTAATTAATATTTAGGGTTTGAATCAAATGTTTTACATTTTTGTTGTTTGATAAATTATCCAAAGATTCTAATATAAATACATAGTAGGTTTAAACCTACTAGATCATCTAAGATTGTCAAACAAGCCTATGCTACCACTTAAAAATTCATAGGGAATTATTTAATCACCTAAAATAAGCAATAAATCCCAAGGAGAAAGTCTTGGAAAATTATAAAACACCTATGCCAATTCATTTTTTCGATTTTACATGTGTCAAAAGTGAGATAACATTTTTCATTCATTAGAGGACCACCATTGTATGCATAAAACTAACATGGAGAATTACACGTAGTTTGACTTTACTATTCATAGTATTAGATATGTAGGAAATTTTCAAACATTAATTTAGGATTGAATTAGGTGAGATCAACCCATGTTTTTCACCTTATATAAGAAAAAATATAGTTTAAAAATTAGACCTAAGGTTTTAAATAGAAGGAGATAAGTTTTCTAGATACTATCTACACAATGATCCCCTACTATCACAAATAGAGAGAGATTAAAAAAAGACATAATGAATTGTATTAATGTAAAGATAAAATATACAAATATATTACTTTATCTTAAGGTATATGATGTCATCTACCATAGGGAAACACATATCAATTAATTTGTCTAGTCAATTCCAATCACTCAATTTCTACTCTAACCAACTCAAGTTTCAGTTTTAGGCCTTCCATCACTTACAATGTATCTCAGTATTATATATAATACAAATTGATATTAGTAAATTAATCCATTTTTAATATTGATGATTCTCAAGTGCAATTATTCCATTATATTCTACCTATTACATTTGTATTCCCATGTTGTTGTTATACTTCTTATAAAGTAAATAATTGCTTAGTTTTTTAAGATTGAAATCAAAAACTTATACTAATTTAAATGACTCACTTACAATAATAAAATCAAATGTAAATTAAAACAAAATACAAATAAATTATGTAATAGATGAGAAATGAGACTCTTGATTCTGTGTGAATGGGCCCCACCTCCATTAGATTAGAGCTTGATTCCCCTCCTTACTTGAGAAAAGATTAAATAAAAGACTTTTTTTTACTCATCCAAATGGAATTGATACACATACATTAGAATATAATATAATCCTTACTAAAGTACACTATAAAATTCCAAATTATAGATTACTAATTATTAAGTCACTTCTAGCTTATGAGCTTACAACATATAGCTTCTCTCTCAAATAGAGACTGAATAGATTTATTTAGACATATAGAATATGTAGGTTATATAAATATTATATGGTTAATCCCATAATATAATAATCTAAAACAAAATAATAATACGACATAAATAATATATGAGGTTACAGTTAAAAATCATCAACAACATTATATATGAATTAGTTTGTTCCATTCATACAATAGTTTTGGATCCATGTACAATGGAAGAATAAGGACGTTGTCGTGTTCCAAAAAAAAATTAGTTACCTTAATTATAGGAACCAATGTATCCCTCATTTTATGGAAGAAATTATTTTCAAATTATAAACAAGCTTTCATAGTCACCATATCATATCAACAATAGATGATATCAATTAGGTTTGGTATCTATAGTTTAGCTCCCAGTTTCTAAAAGTTAGATACCTAGTTGATATGGGTTAGATAATAGTTGATAAATGTTTCTTTATATTTCATAAATTATCCATAACAAATTTTATGGTATTTGTAATATATGTTAACGGTTGCATAACACTCCTATAAATTACACATTAGTTGTTAAAGGTTAAAAATAGTTGCTATAGGGTACACATTAGTAACTCCAATGTATTATTTCCTTCATATTTTTAGTGATAAAACACATTTAAAAAAGTATATTATACATCCACAACCTTTCATTAGTACACTATATGAATTCAACCCATTAAATCATAATAGTTTATGTAAGGATAAATAGTTTTAACCAAAATAATGTGTATATATATTTTTCATGTAATATTTGCATATATAAACATCGTGTATAGGCTAAAATAGTGTGAATATAAATATATAAATTCATTTTAGAAAGTATTAAGAAGAAATATGAGGTAAAATTGAATTAATCACCTTGAATAAATTTTCAATCCATCCACATTATCTAGAAAATATGGCTTCCATTGAGTCTACAACATAATGTAGATGAAATTTATCATGGTCATCGATGGAATATAATCTTAACAAAATTATAATAAAAAAATATAATTCCATTTGAGTTATAAATGGCAATGTGTCCTATATACCTACTTTTATGCTAAGTTAGCAAATATGGTCATTGTATTCCATGTAGCCTTTATAAAAACACACATCATACCCAAATTAAGGGTAAATAAGAATAATTATAGATGAATTATATCACATTGAAATGATTTATTCCATCTACATGTCTTCATGACATTGATATAGCATCAAATAAAGTAAAATAATAGAGGATTATTTTATGGAGTATTACATACTCTATGCCTTATATATGATACTAGGAGGCATGATCATATATAGGTATCCACATTTAACCAAGGTGGATATAATATATTTTATATATTAGACACCTTTTATGTATAATATATCACCTCAATGTTGTACACATGGAAAATACAAATCATGGATATTCCTCTGAGTTCTAGTCCTTTTAGACTCCCAAAATTCTTGAATATGTTATCTCTTATGCCTATTACTTATATCTTAGTCTAACTAATTTTATTATGATGAATCAAAACTTATATCTTAATAATAATTATATAAACCTATTTTTCTTTTTTCTTTTTAAGTTCTAGATCTTTACTTATTTTTTAGCTATCGAGATGCTTGTCTTATTTAGATGCCCACATCAATCCATCTAACTTATTCCAATATAAGTGTCAAATGTTATAAGTTCATTAAATTTTAAAATGCAACATATTCCTATGATCAGCCTAAGTTCTTTATTATAATATATTTCCTAAAATTATTGGTATAAAAAATTATCAATCACTACTTATTAGTCACCTAACAACTTCCTACCTCTCATAAGTTAAAGTACCAAAAGAATTGAATTTAATATTCAAGTAAGAAAGTCTTCCATATTTTCATATCAGTCATAGAGAAATCACATATACATTTTTGAAGTATTTAATTATCATTCCATGAGGCCTATTTTCCATGTTATAAGTTAGGTCACTATTGCATTTACTTTTCACATATTAGACCCTTGTGTAAACACAAGGAAACACATTAGTGGAGAACTAAATAAATTTGAATACCTCATTAGAGTAATGGCTAGGTAAGAAGGACACATTGATAGAGGGGTAAATGGTGTTAGCTTGATACCTTGATCACACTAACCCATTTTTCCCAAGTCACTATGAAGGTGAAGAGCCAGGCTTTTGCTGACTAAAAAAGAGGGATAGTCCATGAGCTAGATATAACTACACTAGAGTGAATGTAACATAAGAACAAGAATAGTTTAGGTTTTAACATATAAATCTAGTAGGTATTTCATACTAAAAACTAGGTTCAAGTAATACAAATCATCAACACATTCATCTTAGGTTGATGCAAGTGTTCGAAGTTACAAAGGTCAAATTTTTAGAATTTGATGATTGACCTAAAATCTAGACCCAATCTATTTCTAAACTGATCCACATCAAATACATATGCACACTATAATACAACTAAATACCATTTTTGTCTATTTATTATAATATCAATTATTAGTTTTACTTAATATTTATGTAATATCTCAATATTTAAAATAATAATATATTTATCTAAATGGCATGATATAAAGATAGTTTATAAAAAATTTACACTTGGATATTTGTATCCCATTTCACCCTATATTACCGAATATATTTTTAAGGTTATACATTTGGTGAACTTGATTTGTGTGAATTTAATTATTTTATTATTCATAGGGTTTTTATTCATCTAGGGTTTTAGTTTGTAGTTTCAAATTCTATTAAATTTCATTTGTAAGCAATGGAAAATGGTCATAAAAAACCCTAGTTTTAAATGGAAGATAAAGAAGCATTGGTCACCCATATCACTAATAAAAAGGAGTAATAGATGCATTTTTTTTGTTATAATAGATGAAATCATTAAAGATGATAATTATAATGTTTCCTCACCTAGTTATGTTGAAAACTTATAAGGTAGTATGATTGATTCCATTCCAATCAATATATCACATCTAGTGGAGGCATGAATTATGTTTTGTAGCCTTTGTTTCCTAAAATTAATATCTTTACATATAACATGGTATTATCAAATGATTCAGCTCAAATAATAGTTTCAATTCCTATTTATACTCAAACCATGTTTAATTCATCTCTGGTAACTACTTAGCTTGTTAATTTAAACTCTCCTCATTGGATTGATTTGAAAGATGTGTTTCATAATCCTAATGCACATGAGATATATTTTCACCACTTACCAAATTATTTATTTTCACTTAAATTTATATTTTATGATGGAAAGGGTGATAATGAAAAACATATTTGATCCTTATTTGTGTCATGCCTTGATTATGCCTCCAATGATAAATGCTTGATGAAATTATTTCCAAGGATCCTCAAGGAATTTGATTTGAAATAGTTTTATGATTTACCTCTCCAATCAGTCAAGGCCTTCAAACCTATTATATATTAGTTTTTATTACATTTATAAATCAACATTATATAAAGGGTTTCCATATCACTGAATATGTTGATGAGATACTATAAAATGTTGGCAAGAATGACCAATCCTATGGTAGATAAAGATGTTCAAGACATCTTCAAGAAAATTTTGCCTTGTCCTTTACATGAGTCCATTATTTTTAAATATTTTAAATTTTTTGATGACTTATACCATTTTTTTCAGATAATTAAATTAATATAATTTCATTAAACAATCTTAATTATGTGGAAAAAATGAGTACATCTACATCCAACACCAAGTTTATTATCAAACATAGTTATAAGGTAAATCATCCTATGTCTAAACAAGAAACAACCACCATGATTAATGCTGTGTCAAAATAACATAATTGGATCATCCTATGTAATATAATAAGGAGATAATTTGAACACTCACCTGATTGTCCTATTTCATTACTCCCATGGATTATAGAGTGTCATTGTATATCTCTCCCTCCTCCTATAGAGGTTGATATGCATAGACATCTACCCAATAGGTAAGATGTGAATGCTTATTATGACTATCACCAAGGCCCTGATCATTCTACAAAAAATATTTTACCTTGAAACATAATATGTAATACATCATCACTAAAGAAAATATTAGTGTTGATGATCCTCCAATGGAAGGATAATAACTTAGGGATTACAAGAAGTAGAAAATATTTAACAATCCTTTATAAGACCATTCTAAGAAGGATCTAGAGGTAAAAATGGCATATATTACAAATCCTTTCCCATCATATTATGATCACCCATTCAATGGGATTATAGGAACTTATATATCACATACACATCCTATAGTTTAGATACCCTCTATTAGTTTTGATGATTGTGAGGCTAGGTATGATGACTTAGATATTCATCCCTTATTCATTAGACTATATCTTGGTCACTAACCTATACGCAATGTTATAATTGATAATAGTACAAGCCAAATATTTTCCCTATGTCATGACAAATAATATAACTAATACAAATCATTATTTAAATCCTTAAACAAGATTAGCTAGAGCATTTGATGGGATATCACAATAGTTTCCTAGTGAGATTGACTTACCTTTATACCTGAGTCCCACACCTATGGTTCTTACCTTCTCATTTATACCTTCAAAAATTTTCTTTGATATGTTATTGGTGCAACCTTCTATATATACACTTCAATCTATACCTTCTATAGTGCATGGATGTGTTAAATACATTCATGCCAATCAGATAATTATAGTTTCTAGAGTTCCATATGAGAATCCTTTGTAATTTAAAATGAATTTATACCCAAGAAATTAGTTATCCAACCCAATAAGGTTAATCTTCCATAAAAGTTTAAAAAATAATAAATCCCCTTTACTAGGTGGCTAGTTTTTGAGATACTATTGCATTAAAGATCCACAATGGGTTTCAAGAAATCCTCATCTACTACACACCATATTTAGATATTTAAATCACATACACATGTTCTTATTTCTACTATTATATAAAAAACATAGACCATTAAGTGTTGGGTTTTATGAATGCCTATTCTTAGTGTTTTTTCACAACCAAAGATACCTATTATACATATGCATAGCGTCATATATAATACAACTATAAATATTTCACCAATACTTGCTCCTTGGCGGTGCCACTAATCTATTACACTAGGTTTTCAGTGAGGATATACATATGAGCATAGATTCAATGAGATCATAGGATATTATTTTGAATATTGCATATTCCACAAATACCAAGAAAATTAAGAACTTCAAAAAAAAAAAAAGGAAAAAAAAAAAAAAAAAAAAAAAAAAACTTGTAGCATTTTACATGTTCTATGGTTTCCTTCACATCTAAGTTGTTAGTTAAATGTTAATGGATAACATATCATTTATTTATGTATACATGTGTGTTCTATGCATATTTTGAGGGTGATATAGGTATACACAACAACATGATCTATGCACTCTTGGATGTTGAGTCTTCCTTTCACTCATGTAAATTGGACATTAGGGGCATCTACTTTTTTTATCACAATACATGCATGTTATATCCCTATATGATCGTTTTCCAATACCACAGTTGAGCGTATATACTAAGAAATGCATTTATTTATTGTGATATATTTTATAGTATACTTTATATGCTATATACATAATATTTTTTTCTAAGACATATGATTCGAAGACATGTATGCTATGTTTATGATATTGTCTTATATTTTCATGTATGAACTTCCTTGAGATTTTTACCTTGAATTTTATTTATTATTTGAGCATTTGAATATTTTCCATCATTTGTGGCCCACATACCTCTATTTTTATATTTCACATTTTAATAGGTCATTATTTAATGTATGGACACTATAATATGTCATGATTGATTTTGTGGACATTTTACTAAGTCATGTCCCTTCAATTGTGCCACATTTAAGCATGCTAGTTATTTATGCTCTCCTTTAACAATTTTATTTTGATTTTATATTGAGTGATCTTATTTGTGTGCTTGATTGATTTTTGATATTTCACTATTACTATTTGTATGTTTCCATCATCAATATCATGTATCATATCCCATTATGTGATTGTCTTTTGTGTATTTCAATTATATATCCACCTAGACATGTTTTTCCTATATGATACATGATACATTAATAATTTAAATTGTTATCGTCTAATTTTGAGGTAAGGTAGCTACCATTTGATACTTTCCCTCTCTCAAAAAAAGGGATAATATTAGTGGGTGCATGCCATAGAGGCCTGGCTTCAACATTTTGCATAGATTTAGTTTTTAATGGGCTAATTTTTTGGAAACATGTTCTCCACATTTGTCACAATTTTCAAATATATAATGGGGGCATAATTTGTAAATATGTTATCTACACTTAGACCAATATTTTGATTTTAGATTATAGTGGTGGCATGTCATAGAAAATTGATCTTTGCTCTTAGATAGTTTGAAAATTGGCCAAATTACAGAGTTATATGATTTATATACACATTTATGGCTAAATTTTATACATTGGTAATGTGTTATACTGATATTTAAAAATGAGACACACATAATTTTAATATGGTATGAAATGAGCACAAAAATTAAAAAACCAAATCAGCTTTGATATTTCAATCACTTCCATAGACTTTAACTCGCCACATTAGACTATTATGCACTATTATTAAGCCAACCTACTATAGTCATTGGTTTATTTTCGGTATGGTTGAGGTGATTAAATCACTCAATATTACCAATTTTATAGGTTGGGCCTGATTACAACATCCAATATCATATAATTTATAGTGTGAGTGGACTTGGTGTACTTACACTCTCTAGGTTATAAGTGTTATTTGGGTTGCATAGTTGGGCTAATCCCAAATTTCAGGTGGCAACTCAAATTGTATCCAAGGATGGAGGAATGTTTACCCTTTAATATGATATATATGCACTTTACATATTTAAATTTGTCCTAATCTAGAGAGTAATGGTTCTTAATGATACATATTTTCAAATGAATTTACCAAAAAGTCAAGATGGTTCCATCGATACACAAGTGTACTCATAAACTTTACACTTTAAGTTTATATCATTTTAGTGCTGTCAATTTTAGATTATATGCACTAATTATACACTAAACCATGATCTTAGTTTCATGTTAGTGAACAAAAAACACTCAATTTGGACTAAAAGATGCAAGGTGTGGTATACACACCTAGGTACACATTTATTTTCATTTAAAATAGATATTTTATTACTATATTAAAGTGGATAAAATATAGACATTATATGGGAATTATATACCACCTCAGTCTTGTATAATTAGCAAATATCAACTTGGGTTTTCTTCTTAGATTATAAACCTTTCCCTCTACCAAAAGTATTTTATCTATTATAAACCTATTTATATTTTATCTTTATAAGTTATATGCATGTTACTATTTTTCATCTACTTGGACATGTGTGTCCTAGTCAGATGCCTACATTAACGTAACTATGGTATTCCAATGTAAGTGTCTAGTGCCCAAATTTCATCAAATATGAAAATGAAATGTATCTCTATTATTATCCTATGTGATTTATTTTAGGATATTTATCCAAAATATTGGCGTAAATATGTGGTCAATCCTCACCCACTATTTTCCTATAAACTTCTTACATCTCACAAGGCAAAGTATCAAAAGCATTCAATCAAGAATTTGAGTGAGCAAAGCTTCTCTATTTTTTCTTATTTCCATACCAGTCATAGGGAAAACACATATACATGTTTAAAATACATAAGGATCATGCAATGATTCTTATTTTTTGTATTACATGTTAAGTCACTATTTTAATTTTTTCCATATATTGCGCCCTTGTTCCAATACAAGCTAGCATAGTAAGCAAAAATTACATCATTCTAAGGCCCTCTTTATAGTAGTGGTTATATAAGCTTCACCCACTAACAAAGGGGTCTTTGGGGTCAAGTCAACATTATGAGCACATTAACCTATGTTTACTATGGTCATTATGAAGATGAAGATATAAGGTTTTGATGATTCAAAAAGAGTGATTATCCATGAGCTAGATCCAAATGCACTAGAGTGAAGGCAATATAGAACATAAACCATTGTAGTCAGTCACATCCATATCCATCAAGTTTTCCTTACTATAAAATTGAATCCAAGTTAGATAGAAGCACTAACATAACCATCCAAAATCGATGCAAGTGTCGAAGGTCACATGGGTAAAATTTATAGAATATGATAACAAATCTAGAATCTAGATCCAATCCATTTCCAACATATTCCACATAAAATCAATATAAACATTATAATATAGCCAAGTTCCATGGTTTTAATTTTTTCTAAATATCAATCATTTGTTTTAGTTATTATTTTTTTATCATATCTCATTATTTTAATTATAAATATTGCTTAACCAAGTTTAGAATTAATTAGCATGCTACAGAGATATTTTATCACCCCTTTTCCCCATGTTATCTTTATCCCATTTAACCCTAAATTATTTAATATATATTTTAGGGTTAAACATATAGCCATTTAATATTTATTAATGAGGCTCATATCAAGACAACTTACGCCCAAAGGGATTTTCACACATCTAGTCACTTTTATTAAAGTGGTTGGTCCATGTAAAGTGATATTACTTAAAGGTATTTCCATAAATATTCAAAACCTAAGTAGATAGGGTGGTTACACTTATCTCCATTAAAAACATAGGAAGTAATGAACTATATAGAGTGTTAAAGTCAAAATATAATGAAGAGATCAATTTGTTGCTCAATGTAAAACTGATTGTGCCATGTTTAATGAACTTGGTCTTTCTTTTCATCGAGATTAAATCATTTAATTGTGTGAGCCAATTCAAATGTAAATAAGTGTTATTGATGATAAATAAGATCAAAATTACATGGAAGCATATAAGTATTATTTTTCATATTTGAGATCACTCTAAAAGGTACATTAGTTTAATAGTAGTTGAAAACTAAAATAACTATGTTTTACATACTTTACAAGCACATTTTACCCAACAATTATGAATCATAAGCCTTAATTGAGATAGGTGAGTATAATATGAAAATGGCTCCTAAAATGTAATTTTTTTTTATAAACATAAATTAAATTTGATATTTCACTATAATTCCCTAAATATTCATTGTGTCATTTAGGATGCCCAATACATAAAGACATAGATAAATAGAATTATTTCACATTATTGAGACTAAGGGGCTCAGCTTCTACTACAAGTGACCATTATCCAAATACACATCTAATTAAGAACTAGATAAAAATTGATTGTATCCTCTAATGTTTGTAGCAATTATTACGGATCATATAATTATAAATTATACAAAATACAAATTTATTAGTTTGTCTTAAGCATAAATTTTAACTAGTTAAGGATCATATAATGTTTAAGTTCAAAGGCTACAAAATCTATGGTTGTTCTTAAGGATTATTTTTTGTTAGAATTACTTAATTCTAATTATGCCCAGTACCAACATCCAAAAGTAATAGAGTGATGAGGACCAATTGTGTTCCTAATTATTATCATGGATATCTCCTTTTATAATAAAATTAACAAAAATAACAATCATAATGACTTCCAACATTATGATGATTATCACGTTGATTAATAATTTCCAAAGCATTCTATATCACCCAATTAATCTTAATGAAATAAACATAGTTTACTAGGTTTATTACATTTCCACTGTCAAATATCATATTATTCTAGCTAATTTTTTACCAAAGTAAGATATGGGTGAATTTCAAAATGCAGGCATATAACTAATGCAATTCACTTGATTAGTTTTTTGACTGGTCATATAATGATTACCAAGGATATTGGGTGATGATATGTTATTTGTACTATGATCCACTTAGACTCTTCATGATATTTAAACATAAACCATATGGTAGTTGTGAGGAATTGAAATTACACTTACTTCATTGATTAAAGACCCAAGGATACACTCAGGTCTATTGAGCAACAAAATTTTATGAAAAATTCACCCACTTTGAAACCAATATTTTCCCTCTGTCCACCATTCATGTGAATTTAAAAATGAAAGATCTGTCATGATCCACCATTAGAGATCCATCATTTTCCTTTTCCACCTCTATTAAATAATTATATTTTTCTGAATATAATTGTTGAAACAACTAATTAATAGAACCACTTCCCTATGATTTTGTAAAACCATAATTGATTGAGGAATGGTGATCCCATGATATTATAATTAATGTTTTATTTTTATATACACTCATTTTCTTTATTCATATTGACTTCTTTTAGGTTGCATGTTTGATTAACATATCATATCATAGTCTTTTTCTTTAGTTATATTTATTCAATGTGATCTAATGGTGACTACATTTAGTCTTGTTTGCATCTACTTTATTATTGATTCAATGACTATGCTTTTTTCCATAGTTCATATTCATTCAAATTATGCACTAGATCCATCCTTATGAGACATTGTTTTGGTATTATTATAATTTTATTTTAGATATTTTTCTTCAATGATTTCCATTATGTGTCTTGTCTTTCACTCAATGATATTTACACTTATCATTTAAATGAAGATGTTAATTTTTTGTATATACAATTTCCTTTCACTTAACATTTTGGCTCTTTATCATAATTTATGTGGCCCTCTTAACTTTTTCACATTGAAATGTGAGAGATCATAAATATTCTATATTTATAAGACATTATTCCCCATTTTAATTAGATAATACTAATATGTATTATAGACTAAACTTAATCCTAATATATGATATTTTATTTATGTCAATAAATACCAAGTTAACAAGTCCTTATGTGGCCAATGTGCCAAATAAACCAACTGCATATAAGGTGACTACAATCACCAATTATTTTGTCAATATCCATGATTTATTTTGTATATACACTAAATAATCTCCCACTTGTTATACATCAACATATATAACCAATCTATGGAAACTTATCAAACACTTTCCAACTAATCTCATGATTATTATACAAATAAGATTACAAACCATTTTAAAACTTGTATTTATTGCACATAGACCAAAATCATTATGGTACTTAAATGGTATGGAGAGATACAATACTATAATAATAATAATAATAATAATAATAATAATAATAATAATAATAATAATAATAATAATAATAATAATAATAATAATAATAATAATAATAATAATAATAATAATAATAATAATAACAATAATAATAATTAATATCAAAACTATAATTATGTATCTATTTTCTAAAGATTGAATATAAAATCATGAAAAACTAAATGAAAAAACATGATCCAAATTATATAAAATAGTTGAATTAATAAGTCCAATCCTACTTAATAATTAACCATGGGCCTAAGACAAAAAATTTACACCATTATTTATGTTTTGAATATATCTAAAGTAAAATATACTACTAGTGTAGAGTGATGGTCTCTAACAAAATACTAAAATTGTTGCATTAAGAAAAAAATTCATCTTGGGAGCAAAGACTATTCATCTCAATGAATGAAACCACTTTTATCTTGTTCCTTGAGCCTATCTAAATATTATAGTCCTTATTAAATATGTGTAAGTCACCTTTATATTTAAAATTAGAATTGATTGCATGTGAAAATTAGATCTTTTTGGGTGATTAAAGATTGTTTCATCTCCTAAATATTTCTACATCAAAATTCTTGTTTCATTTACCTAGAATTATTGTAAATGATCAATAGATTGTTGTGATAAGTAATGATTTATATTATTTAAAATTTATTATACATTCATAAGCATGTTAATATATAAAAATATTTATAGATGTCTGCAAATCAAATTAGGACCCTATTGATGTAGGAACTAATATTAAGTGCTTGGAAAATCAGACAACATGAGAATACAAATCCATGAACACCCCAATAGATTGAAACCACCCATACATAAAAATATAATTACACTAGAGGAACTATTATTGGGGTTTAAACATAGAAGATTTAGTTCACACTTTAGATATTCATTTTTTTATAGAAACTAAGTGTTTCCACCTATCTACCCACATCAGAAACACCCTTTCTTGTTAAATTTTTATTTCTTGATCATGTAATTACATGTGTGGGTAGAGAAGGTTTTATCTAGATGACTAAGAAATATATAAACACATATTTTTAAGGCTAAGGGGTATGATCTATGTACATGTAGAAATGTCAATAATATATATTATGAAGTAAGAATTGTATTAAATTTGGGTGGAGTGAGGAATACCATAGTAAAATATCCACTATTGTAATATATTGAAATTAGCTCATAATTGTTAAGGACACATTTTAAAACCATTCCAAATGCTCCTAATAATATTAACAAATGAGAGCTAAACTTTTAGGTTGTACTCTCCATTTATTTCAAATCAAAGAATCAAATAAAAAAATTTAATGACTCTTCTCCGAATTCATTCCCATTTTTTTCTCACCCTTAACAAATTCATATGCTTAAAATTATAATTTAAGACCAAGGTGAAAAATATTGAGAATGTTCAAAACAAATCACTTGTATAGTACCTTGTGTTTGGCTTGTAGAGTTAATCAAAAAATATTGACCAAATATTTTTTCTAAAAAATGAATGTCAATAAGATGATAATAATGATGATGA